>JAUCBJ010001654.1:0-96240 GCA_032718475.1 Nemertoderma westbladi
ACTAGAAAGCCTGTGGCCCTTCGGGCCACAGCTTTCTAGTGCACGTGCAGATGATATATGAATATGTGTGGGAGATTGGAGAACTGCATACGGAACAGACACCATCATTAAATAAAACACCACCCCCATAAGAGATAACTGTCAAGTTTCAACTTTAGTCAGATTGTAAATAACAAAATTTCCAGAAAATGATCACTTTCAGATCCACCCTCTACCTGCGGACTGGTGAAATGCAGACGGCGCTGCAGTTTGGTAAAGATGGGGTTTATGGTGAAGTAAAATGCCTGCCTTTCAAGTTTCAGCTTAAACAGATTGTAAATAACAAAATTGGTGTAGATGTTCACATTCAGACATTTCCCCTCTAGCGGTAGACTGAAGAACTGTAGACGACTCTAGGACTCCGTAAAGATACAGAATATGCTGTAGTAGATTCCTGCCAAGTTCCAGCTCAATAGGATTAAAAAGAACCAAATGGGATGAGGTGTTCACTATCAGATATTTCGCCCTCTAGTGGCAGATGGGGGGACTGTATACAACTCTGCGACTTCGTAAAGGTACAGCCTATGCTGTAGTAGATGCCTACCAAGTTTCAGTCTAAACCGTTAGTAAATAACAAAGTTGGAGAAGATGTTAACTTTCAGACATTTCACCCTCTAGCGGTAGACTGGGGAAGTGAATAGGATTCTGCAACCCCGTAAAGATACAGCCTATGATGTAGTAGATACCAACCAAGTTTCAGCTCAAAATGATTAAAAAGAACCAAATGGGATGAGGTTTTCACTATCAGACAATTCGCCCTCTAGCGGCTGACTGTGGAACTGTAGACGACTCTACTACTCCGCAAAGATATAGCCTATGCTATAGTAGATGCCTACCAAGTTTCAGTCTAAAAGGTTTGTAAATAACAAAGTTGGAGAAGATGTTAACTTTCATACATTTCGCCCTCTAGCGGCAGACGCGGGTACTGTAGACAACTCTGCGCGACTCAGTAAAGATATAGCCTATGCTGTAGTAGATGCCTACCAAGTTCAGTCTAAATGGATTATAAATAACAAAGTTGGAGAAGATGTTAACTTGCAGACATTTCGCCCTCTAGCGGTAGACTGGGAAATTGTAGACGACTCTGCGACTCAGTAAAGATTCAGCCTATGCTGTAGTAGATGCCTACCAAGTTTCAGTCAAAACGGATTGTAAATAATAAAGTTGGAGAAGATGTTAACTCTCAGACATTTAGCCCTCTAACGGTAGACTGGGGAACTGTAGACAACCCAGTGACTCCGGAAATATACAGCCTATGCTGCAGTATATAGCTACCACGTTTCATCTCAAAAGCATTAAAAACAACCCTATAAGATCAAGTTTTCACTATCGGATAATTCGCCCTCTAGCGGCAGACGGTGGAACTTCAGACGGCTCTGAGTATTACGTTGCAACGAGTTAGGGCGAGACCTATCTAACGAGCTATAGTAAGCGAGATTTCATCGAGATTAGATGTATAATATTAGATAAAATAATAATACAGTAAGTATAGGCCTACAGAAATAATTATTTTACTTTTAATATTCATAACAGTAAAACAAAAATGTTATAAACCTCTCCTTCCATGCAGCCAATGATTGAGAAAGCAGAATTACTCTGAGCAATTCGCAACAGACAACCCAAACCCACCCCAATCAACACTCCAGCCTGCTTGCTCCTTATCTGTGCCCAGCCAGCTAGCTGCGAGTTCAATAATTACCTTAACGTTGCTATGATACAGAAAACAATCCTTCCCTATTCAATAACTATAGGCCAATTCGATCCTGCTTGGCGAATATGACATATTTATACACTATTTGATTTTTAATCAATAAATAATCATACATATTTATATTAAACACTCGAATAAAATAAAAACTTTGTGAGAATGGGACACGGCGAATCTACCCATGTTAATTTTAAACCAGGTGGGATAAATGTTAGCCCTCTAAATCATTAATTACCGATAGAAGAACCGAAATAATTCGATAAATTTCGCCCGAAAATCACGAAAATCGCCCTCTAGCGGCAGACGGGCGAACTTCAGACGGCTCTGAGTATTACGTTGCAACGAGTTAGGGCGAGACCTTTCTAACGAGATATAGCAAGCGAGATTTCATCGAGATGGGTTCGAATGTATAGCCGATGACAAACAGACAGACAGACAGACAATGCATATTTATATATATTAGACTAGAAAGCCAGTGGCCCTTCGGGCCACGGCTTTCTAGTTCACCATTCCAAACATGAATTAATTAATTCACTTAACTTAACATAACAAAACGTCATATGATTGAGTGTTCTCTCAAACAAAAGGACTGATACTCTTTTACTTTTCAGATCTACACTACATACTACTTTACAACATATAAGGCTCAGGTTGTAGTAGATACGTGCCAAATATCACTTCCAAAGGATTACAAATTGTAAAAATATGGAAGAAGGTTAAACTGTAGAACTGCAGGTCGTTACCATCCTCGTAAACACAACCTACTGTATAGTTTATTTAGTTTAGTAGGTACTTTTAGATCGCTGCTAAGAATCAAAATGGGAGGATTTCACTTTCAGAATATTCGTCCCCTAGTGGCGGACTGGAGAACTGCGGACTGGTCAACGTCCTTCACAAAGATGTAGCCGTATGATGTACATAGTACAGTAGACCTCCGACAATTACCAGCCTAAAAGCATTTTTAATAAATCAATGTGAGAATATTTGCACTTTTCAAACATTTCGCACCCTGGCAGTAGATTGGAGAACTGCACACTGGTTATCGTCCTCCCCAAACACACAACCTATGGCCAAGTATACATTTCTCAAGTAAAAGCAAAAAAGCATTAGAAACAACGAAATGGGAGAAGGATTTCACTTGAGAGATTCCACCCTCTAGCGACAGACTGAGAAATTGCAGATTGGTCTTAGTTCTCCACAAACACGCAGTCTTTGATGTAGTAGACCTCTGACAAGTATCAGCTTAAAAGAATAATAAACATCGAAATGGGATAAGGTTTTCACGTTCAGACATTTCGCCCCCTAGCGGCTGAATAGAGAACTGCAGGTTGTTCGGCGTCCTCTCCAGACAAACACCCTATGGTGTAATACACATCTGCCAAGTGTCAGCCTAAAAGCATTATTAATAACGAAATGGGATTCCAGACACACACCCTATGGTGTAATACACATCTGCCAAGTGTCAGCCTAAGAGCATTATTAATAACGAAATGGGATAAGGTTTTCACTTTCAGACATTGGGCCCCCTAGCAGTAGACTGGAGAAATGCAGACTGGTTTTAGCTCCTCCCCAAACAGGCAGTCTTGGTGTAGTAGACCTCTGCCAAGTATCAGCAAAAAAGCATTATAAACAATGGAATGCATAAAGGTTTTCACTTTCAGACATTGCGCCCCCTAGCGGCAGACAGAGCTATTGCAGATTGGTCTTAGTTCTCCACAAACACGCAGTCTATGATGTAGTAGACCTCTGACAAGTATCAGCTTAAAAGAATAATAAACATCGAAATGGGATAAGGTTTTCACGTTCAGACATTTCGCCCCCTAGCGGCCGAATAGAGAACTGCAGGTTGGTCTTAGTTCTCCACAAACACGCAGTCTTTGATGTAGTAGACCTCCGACAAGTATCAGCCTAAAAACATTATAAACATCAAAATGGGATAAGGTTTTCACGTTCAGACATTTCGCCCCCCAGCGGCCGAATAGAGAACTGCAGGTTGTTCGGCGTCCTCTCCAGACACACACCCTATGGTGTAATACACATCTGCCATGTGTCAGCCTAAAAGCATTATTAATAACGAAATGGGATAAGGTTTTCACTTTCAGACATGTGGCCCCCTAGCGGTAGACTGGAGAAATGCAGACTGGTTTTAGCTCCTCCCCAAACAGGCAGTCTTGGTGTAGTAGACCTCTGCCAAGTATCAGCAAAAAAGCAGTATAAACAACGAAATGGGTGAAGGTTTTCACTTTCAGACATTGCGCCCCCTACCGGCAGACAGAGGAATTTCAGATTATTCAGAGTTCTCTACAAACACGCAGTCTATGGTGTAGTCGACTTCTGCCAAGTATCAGCAAAAAAGCATTATAAACAACGAAATGGGATAAGGTTTTCACTTTCAGATATTTCGCCCCAGCGGCAGACCGGGGAATTGCAGATTAGTCAGCATCCTCCAAAACACACAGCCTATGGTATAGTAGACCTCTGCCACGTATAAGCTAAAAGGCATTAATAATAACGAAATGGGAGAAGGTTTTCATTTTCTGACATTTCGCCCCCTAGCGGCAGACTGGAGAACTGCAGATTGATCAGTGTCTTCCCAAACACACAGTCTATGGTCAGGAACGTATCTGCAAAGTATCATTTAGAACAGATTGAGTCTGTTGGTGCAACCGCTGTTATGGAGTTCCCTGCTGGTTGACAAATTTGGCTGAAAATTGTTATGGAATAATAGCCCAATTTGACCACAAATAACCATTCACACATAAATGATGCATAAAATTCGCCTCGATATAACGACGTTTCGCGTCCATGTGCTCAGGGCAGTCTGCATCACGTAGATGCGCATCAAAAAGTAGCATAATAGTCGAGACCCAACATGTAGAGTGACAGAATGAACTGCTAGGCCTACTGCGCTACCGGTACCAAATTCACGAAATCTGCATTCACGCAAACAAACGCGTAAAATAAGACTCGAGATAGCGACAGTGCACGTGCTCGTGACGAGAGCTTTCGTTCGATGTATCGCGAGCTCAGATTGGTGCTTGTGTGTAGAAACGTATAGCTTGGACAGACAAACAAACAAACAGACAGACAGACAGACAGACACATGATATTTATATATATAGACTAGAAAGCCAGTGGCGCTTCGGGCCACGGCTTTCTAGTTCACAAGCCTATTCACCATTCCAAACATTAATTAATTAATTAACTTAACAAAACTTCATATGATTGAGAGTGTTCTCTCAAACAAAAGGACTGATGCTGTTTTACTTTTCAGATACCTACTGTACACTGGTCAACGTCCTTCACATTGATGCAGCCTTATGATGTACAGTAGTACTGTAGTACAGTAGACCTCTGACAATTATCAGCGTAAAAGCATTTTTAATAAATAAATGTGAGAATGTTTTTACTTTTCAGATTTTTCGCACCCTAGCAGTAGACTGGAAATCCGCAGACTGGTTAGCGTCCTCCCCATACAAACAGCCTATGGTCATCATGCCTTTCCCAAGTATAAGCAAAAAAGCATTAGAAACAACGAAATGGGAGAAGAATTTCACTTGAGACATTTCAGCCTCTAGCGGCAGACTGAGAAATTGCAGATTGGTCAGAGTTTTCCACAAACACGCAGTCTATGGTGTAGTAGACCTCTGACAAGTATCAGCCTAAAAGCATTAGAAACAACGAAACGGGATACACTGGGATAAGGTTTTCACTTTCAGACATTTCGCCCCTTAGCGGCCGAATGGAGAACTGCAGTTTGTTCGGCGTCTTACCTAGACACACACCCTATGGTGTACTACACATCTGGCAAGTGTCAGCCTGAAATCATATTAATAACGAATTGGGATAAGGTTTTCACTTTCAGACATTTGGCCCCCAAGCGGTAGACTGGATAAATGCAGACTGGTTCTAGCTTCTCCCCAAACACACAGTCTATGTTGTAGTAGACCTCTGCCAAGTATCAGCAAAAAAGCATTATAAACAATGGAATGCATAAAGGTTTTCACTTTCAGACATTGCGCCCCCTAGCGGCAGACAGAGCTATTGCAGATTGGTCTTAGTTCTCCACAAACACGCAGTCTTTGATGTAGTAGACCTCTGACAAGTATCAGCCTAAAAACATTATAAACATCAAAATGGGATAAGGTTTTCACGTTCAGACATTTCGCCCCCTAGCGGCCGAATAGAGAACTGCAGGTTGTTCGGCGTCCTCTTCAGACACACAGCCTATGGTGTAATACACATCTGCCAAGTGTCAGCCTAAAAGCATTATTTATAACGAAATGGTATAAGGTTTTCACTTTCAGACATTTGGCCCCCTAGTGGCAGACAGAGGAATTGCAGATTGGTCAGAGTTCTCCACAAACACGCAGCCTATGGTGTAGTAGACCTCTGCCAAGTACCAGGCTATAAGAATTATAAACAACGAAATGGGATAAGGTTTTCACTTTCAGATATTTCGCCCCTTAGTGGCCGAATGGAGAACTGCAGGTAGTTGGGCGTCCTCCACAGACACACACCATATGGTGTAATACACATCTGCCCAGTGTCAGCCTAAAAGCATTATTAATAACGAAATGGGATAAGGTTTTCACTTTCAGACATTTGGCCCCCTAGTGGCAGACAGAGGAATTGCAGATTGGTCAGAGTTCTCCACAAACACGCAGTCTATGGTGTAGTAGACCTCTGCCAAGTATCAGCCTAAAAGCATTATAAACAACGAAATTGGATAAGGATTTCACTTTCAGATATTTCGCCCCCTAGCGGCCGAATGGAGAACTGCAGGTAGTTGGGCGTCCTCCACGGACACATACCATATGGTGTAATACACATCTGCCAAGTGTCAGCCTAAAAGCATTATTAATAACGAAATGGGATAAGGTTTTCACTTTCAGACATTTGGCCCCCTAGCGGTAGACTGGAGAAATGCAGACTGATTCTAGCTCCTCCCCAAACACGCTGTATTGTGTAGTAGACCTCTGCCAAGTATCAGCAAAAAAGCATTACAAACAAAGAAATGGGATAAGGTTTTCACTTTCAGATATTTCTCCCCCTAGCGGCAGACTGGGGAATTGCAGATTGGTCAGCATCCTCCCCAAACACACAGCCTATGGTGTAGAAGACCTCTGCCATGTGTCAGCTAAAAGGCTTTAATAATAACGAAATGGGAGATGTTTTCAGTTTCGGATATTTCGCCCCCTAGCGGCAGACTGGAGAACTGCAGATTGATCAGTGTCCTCCCAAACACACAGTCTATGGTCGGGAACAGATCTGCAAAGTATCATTTAGAACACATTAAGTCTGGTATCAAAAAGTAGCATAATAGTCGATACCCAACGTGTCGAGTGACAGAATGAACTGCTAGGCCTACCGCACTACCGGTACCGAATTCACGAAATTCGCATTCACGCAAACAAACGCGTAAAATAAGACTCGAGATAGCGACAGTGCACGTGCTCGTGACGAGAGCTTTCGTTCGATGTATCGCGAGCTCCGATTGGTGCTTGTGTGTAGAAACGTATAGCTTGGACAGACAAACAAACAAACAGACAGACAGACAGACAGACACATGATATTTATATATATAGACTAGAAAGCCTGTGGCCCTTCGGGCCACAGCTTTCTAGTGCACGTGCAGATGATATATGAATATGTGTGGGAGATTCGAGAACTGCATACGGAATAGACACCATCATTAAATAAAACACCACCCCCATAAGATATAACTGTCAAGTTTCAACTTTAGGCAGATTGTAAATAACAAAATTTCCAGAAAATGATCACTTTCAGATCCACCCTCTACCTGCGGACTGGTGAAATGCAGACGGCGCTGCAGTTTGGTAAAGATGGGGTTTATGGTGAAGTAAAATGCCTGCCTTTCAAGTTTCAGCTTAAACAGATTGTAAATAACAAAATTGGTGTAGATGTTCACATTCAGACATTTCACCCTCTAGGGGTAGACTGAAGAACTGTAGACGACTCTGGGACTCCGTAAAGATACAGAATATGCTGTAGTAGATTCCTGCCAAGTTCCAGCTCAATAGGATTAAAAAGAACCAAATGGGATGAGGTGTTCACTATCAGATATGTCGCCCTCTACCGGCAGATGGGGGGACTGTATACAACGCTGTGACTCCGTAAAGGTACAGCCTATGCTGTAGTAGATGCCTACCAAGTTTCAGTCTAAACCGTTAGTAAATAACAAAGTTGTAGAAGATGTTAACTTTCAGACATTTCACCCTCTAGCGGTAGACTGGGAAAGTGAATAGGATTCTGCAACCCCGTAAAGATACAGCCTATGATGTAGTAGATACCAACCAAGTTTCAGCTCAAAATGATTAAAAAGAACCAAATGGGATGAGGTTTTCACTATCAGACAATTCGCCCTCTAGCGGCTGACTGTGGAACTGTAGACGACTCTACTACTCCGCAAAGATATAGCCTATGCTATAGTAGATGCCTACCAAGTTTCAGTCTAAAAGGATTGTAAATAACAAAGTTGGAGGAGATGTTAACTTTCATACATTTCACCCTCTAGCGGCAGACGCGGGTAATGTAGACAACTCTGCGCGACTCAGTAAAGATATAGCCTATGCTGTAGTAGATGCCTACCAAGTTCAGTCTAAATGGATTATAAATAACAAAGTTGGAGAAGATGTTAACTTTCAGACATTTCGCCCTCTAGCGGTAGACTGGGGAAATTGTAGACGACTCTGCGACTCAGTAAAGATACAGCCTATGCTGTAGTAGATGCCTACCAAGTTTCAGTCGAAACGGATTGTAAATAACAAAGTTGGAGAAGATGTTAACTCTCAGACATTTAGCCCTCTAACGGTAGACTGGGGAACTGTGGACAACTCAGTGACTCCGGAAATATACAGCCTATGCTGCAGTATATAGCTACCAAGTTTCAGCTCAAAAGCATTAAAAACAACCCAATGAGATCAGGTTTTCACTATCGGACAATTCGCCCTCTAGCGGCAGATGGGGAAACTTCGGACGGCTCTGAGTATTACGTTGCAACGAGTTAGGGCAAGACCTATCTAACGAGCTATAGTAAGCGAGATTTCATCGAGATTAGATGTATAATATTAGATAAAATAATAATACAGTAAGTATAGGCCTACAGAAATAATTATTTTACTTTTAATATTCATAACAGTAAAACAAAAATGTTATAAACCTCTCCTTCCATGCAGCCAATGATTGAGAAAGCAGAATTACACTTGAGCAGTTCGCAACAGACAACCCAAACCCACCCCAATCAACACTACAGCATGGCTTGCTCCTTATCTGTGCCCAGCTAGCTGCGATTTCAATAATTACCTTAACGTTGCTATGATACAGAAAAAAATCCTTCCCTATTCACTACAGCACTAAGAATAGGCCAATTCGATCGTGCTTGGCGAATATGACATATTTATACACTATTTGGTTTTTAATCAATAAATAATCATACATATTTATATTAAACACTCGAATAAAATAAAAACTTTGTGAGAATGGGACACGGCGAATCTACCCATGTTAATTTTATACCAGGTGGGATAAATGTTAGCCCTCTAAATAATTAATTACCGATAGAAGAACCGAAATAATTCGATAAATTTCGCCCGAAAATCACGAAAATCGCCCTCTAGCGGCAGACGGGCGAACTTCAGACGACTCTGAGTATTACGTTGCAACGAGTTAGAGCGAGACCTTTCTAACGAGCTATAGCAAGCGAGATTTCATCGAGATGGGTTCGATTGTATAGCCGATGACAAACACACAGACAGACAGACTGACTGACAGACAATCGATATTTATATATATTAGATTACATTACAGTCAGTCGGAAGCGAATAGCATAGTGATATTTTGCATTGCAGTACTGCAGTACGTTTGCAATATTGGCGACGAGGATAAACTTCGAAGCCGCGAGCTAATCTAGGGTACAGTGAATAGCAAAAAGGCCTATTGTATACAGATGGCTCAGGGAGGTCCGGCAACGAGAATAGTGGTATCGCATCGTCAACTGAACATTAAACCGTTCCAGCCATTGGATGATATAATTGCATCAGGCAAAGCTTGGGAACGATATTTACGGGATTTTAACCGAGAATGTGATTACTTCGGGATAACAACCCCTCAGGAAAAGAAACAGGCGTTGCTAGTGTTTGGCGGAAACCAAATAACAGAATGCGAGGATGCATTACCGGATGAAGGCGATGGTACTGAGTACGACAAACTGGAGAGGAAGTTGAATAAACATTTAATCCCCAAGAAGAACAAGCGGCATGCGCGTTTCCGTTTTCTAAATTGTAAACAAAATGCAGGGGAAACGATAGCACAGTTTCATGTAAGATGTAGAATCCTAATTAAAGATTGTGAGTATGGCAATCATGAGAATGAAATGTTAATTGATCACTTAATCCTCCATGTCAAGGATGATCGGTTACGAGAAAAAGCATTGGAGGAAGAATGGGATCTGTCAAAATTTTTGGAGAAAGCCAGTAGTAAAATGGCATCCAAGGTTCAGGCAGATGATATTAAATTGGGAAATCCGGCAGTCGGTAACAGTAGTATGCGTGTGAAGGAGGAACCGATAGATGAAGTGTTGGGAGTTAATGCAGCATGGAACCGTAATAAAGTTCAGCAGTATCAGTATTGTCAGAGTTGTGGGAGAACACATGATAGGAATAGGTGTACTGCTGAAAACGCTCGTTGTAATGATTGTGGTGAAATTGGACATTTCGAACGAAGGTGCCACAGTAGGCATGGCCAAGGGGCCAGAGGTCGGCGCATGTGAGAGAGAGAGAAGATGGATTGACTATGGGGGGTCCAGATATGGACGATCAAGCGATAGCAAGCAATATTCTGGTTCTAGTGAAGGCAGACGACATGCCAGTAGTGGGTATCGATCCAGGCGAGTTATTGAGGACATTCCAACTGATTCAGACTCGCAAGGTTCAATTCATGAAACTGATGATGAATCTGATGGGGAAAGTTCACATAAAATGCATCATTTGAAGTTGTCAAAGGTAAGCCTAGATAAGCAGTTACAATCTGAAATTTTACTACCCATTGTAATCGAAAATGTAAGGTTCAATACAGACCCGGACACTGGGGCAGATGTTGATGTTGTAGATGAGAGCCACTGGAAAGATATCAAGAGAGCAAACCCAAATTTGAAACTAAATAAAGTAAAACAGAAAGTAAAGGCGGCAAATTCAACCACAGTACCAATGAAGGGTAAGTTTATGGCCCTATTTATGAACAAAACTAGACAAACCGTGAGAGAGTGCTATGTTATGGAGGGTAGTTTGGGAGGCATCAGAGGAGACTTTACTACAACTGGGTTGTTTAAAATACAGTCCGGAGGGTAAATTCCAACCAGCAAACAAAACTATTAAATTAATCGCATCATCTAAGAAAAATGTATCCAATGAATATCTGTCAAAAAGTGAAATATTAAAACATATGCCGAACCGAAAGTCTCTGAATAGCCGTGAAAATGATGATTTGGAACAGGTTGTAAAAGTTATACAGCGTCATTCTGAGATATTCCAAGGTATTGGATGTTTAAAGGATTACAAAGTTCATTTGAAGGTAACTCAGGACGCTGTACCAGTAATTCAAAAGCCAAGGACTATACCAATATACTATCAAGATAAAACAAAAAAGAGACTAGACGAATTTGTGCATAGCGGAGTATTAGAGTGGTGTCCCCCTGACCAAACAATGCGTTATGTGTCACCTCTTCATGTCACAGCAAAACCAAATACACCGGGCGAAATCCGCATTGTGGGTGACTTTAGAATATTAAATTCCCATTTGTCTAGAACACGCATAGTGCAGAGCCCAAAAATTGATGATTTTATCGATCTATTGTCTGGTTGTAGTTATTTTTTCAAACTCGACCTGCCACATGCTTATCACCAATTAGAGCTCGATAATGAAAGTAAAGAATTAACCACAATGTCAACCATGTGGGGTAATATTCGATATAGTAGACTGTCAATGGGGCTTCTGAATACTCAAGACTTCTATGATCAGCAAATGTATGAGATTTTACACACTATTAAACAAGTGGGGAATTATAGAGATGATATTATTGGTGGAGCAAGTAGTATAACTGAGCTAGCAGAGATACTTGGAGAGGTATTAGATGCATTCCAGAGAAAAGGATTGACACTGAAATTGGCAAAGTGTCAGTTTGGCTTCAAACAAATCAACTTTCTAGGTTATACATTCACAGAGTTTGGACTCAAACCAACTGTTGAGAAAGTTAAAGCATTACAGAAAGCCATGAGACCCGAATCAAAGGAAGCATTGCGTTCGTTTCTGGGGATGATTGGATTTAATCAGAGATTCATCCCGCGGTTTGCAGAAAGAACTGCCATTCTGTTTGATCTGGTACATGTGACGGGGCCATTTGTATGGGAACAATGCCACCAAGAGGCCTTTGAATCTCTTAAAGTGTCGTTATCTGATGTTACCATGGATCATTACTTCAAGAAGGGAAAAGAAACTGCACTATTTGTAGATGCTGGAAAGAAGGCACATCAGTTGGGACATCGTGGAGGAATGAGTGCCATTTTAGCACAAAGACATCAAGGGAGTTGGGTACCTATCCATTACGCAAGTAGACGAATGACTGATGTTGAATCACGTTGGGGTCAAACAGAGTTAGAAGCTAGAGCAATCAAGTGGGGAGCAGCAGAAAAGTTTGCTGATATGCTAGTTGGGGCACCACATTTCACAATATTTACAGATGCAAAAAGTCTGATACCAGTATTCAACAAACCATCAGCCAGCACCACCCCCAGAATTGAACGTCAGGTGTTAGGCATGCAACATCTTGATTATACATTGGAATATCGTGCAGGCAAAACAAACCCAGCAGATTTCCTATCAAGGAATCCAGTGGGAGATGAAACATCTGAATTAGATAATGTATGTGATGAACTTGAAGAGGAAAATATTATTCGAGCACTACATATCACACATGGAAAGGAATTGTTAAACATGTTGAAGAAGGAAACAAAGAACGATAAGCTACTACAGTTTCTAATGGAAAGAATTAGCCAAGGAGATTGGGAGAGGTTTAAAAAAGATGACAGATTGGCGCCATATTATTCAATTAGGGATAATCTTTCAGTCATTGATAATCTCGTTTATATGAATGAGTTATGCATTCCACCAGATAGTTGTAAGTCACTGGTGTCACAAGCAATACATGCAACTGGACATCAGGGTGAAACTAGGACAATTGAGTTATTGAAGTCACGGTTCTGGTTCCCAGGTTGTACAGTATTCGCAAAGGAAGCCACCAAACGATGTCATGAATGTCAAGTGGTAACCAAACAACACCACACAGAACCATTGAAATCGGAACCAATGCCTCCCAGCCCATTTCACAGTATAGGAGTGGATTTTAAAGGTCCATTTCGTGATGGTTACTATGCACTGGTCATAGTAGATTTGTACTCAAGGTGGGCAGAGATATATTTCGTCACATCAGAGAGGTTTGAAGTCGTAAAGAAACAATTTTTGCGTTATTTTGCAACTTATGGATGTCCACAACAAATCAAATCCGATAACGGACCACCCTTTAATGGGGACGTGTGGCAACGATTCGGGGAGATGCAAGGATTTCATGTCCGCCTAATCACACCTGGGCATCCACAATCGAACAGTGAAGCTGAAAACTTCATGAAGAAAATAAAAAAAGCTGTTGCAATAGCTAACGTAACAGGGAATGACTACAAACTCGAAATCATGAATAGGCTATTAGCAGATAGGGCAACTCCCCACCCATCATCTGGAAAATCCCCATATGAAATTGTATTTGGTAGACGAATGAGGATTGGGAACATAGAACCATTACTGCACCATCAGGCCATGACCGGTAAGCTGACCAATGACGAACAGTTGAGAGAAACTGTATCCGAAAATAAATTGAAGTCAAAGATGTACTTCGACAAGAAACATAGAGCCAAACATCACTCGTTCACTGTTGGAGATAAAGTTCTTGTCCAAAGTAAGCAGCATGGTGAATACTTCCCAGATATATTTGTGATAGAGGAGATACGAGGTTCAAGCATTCAAGCAAGACGTGTAATTGATGGTAAAACGATATTTCGTGATGCCTCTCATGTAAAAAAGTATCGCAATCCATACGGTGGGATGAGTCTAGATATTTCTATACCAATGACCAATGTAGATATTGTGGAAGAGGATAACACCAAGCGACCAACACGATTAACAGCTGGGAAGCCTCCTGAACGTCTCATATACTCGAACTTAGGGGGTCCATGAACAAGGATTAGAACAATTTAATATAAACATTGTTAGGGTTTTTTCCTTTATAAGTGGTGGAGGGATGTTGGAAATATTACTATAAGCGGGAAATTTGAATTGTTATATTATTATATATATATTACATTACAGTCAGTCGGAAGCGAATAGCATAGTGATATTTTGCATTGCAGTACTGCAGTACGTTTGCAATACCCACCTTCCTAAATTTCCATCTTCCCACATTCCCATCTTCCCACATTCCCATCTTCCTACATTCCAACCACCTTCCCACATTCCCATCTGCCCTCATTCCCATCCACCTTCCCACATTCCCACCACCTTCCCACATTCCCATCCACCTTCCCATCTTCCCACATTCCCTTCTTCCTACATCCCCATCCACCTTCCCACATTCCCATCCACCTTCCCACATTCCCATCCACCTTCCCATCTTCCCACATTCCCATCCACATTCCCATCTTCCCACATTCCTATCTTCCTACATTCCCACATCTTCCCACATTCGCATCTTCCCATATTCCCATCCACATTCCCACCACCTTCCCACATTCCCATCCATCTTCCCACATTCCTATCCACCTTCCCACATTCCCATCCACCTTCCCACATTCCCATCTTCCCACATTCCCATCCACCTTCCTACATTCCCACCTTCCTAAATTTCCATCTTCCCACATTCCCATCTTCCCATATTCCCATCTTCTACATTCCCACCACCTTCCCACATTCCCATCTGCCCTCATTCCCATCCACATTCCCACCACCTTCCCACATTCCCATCCATCTTCCCACATTCCCATCCACCTTCCCATCTTCCCACATTCCCTTCTTCCCACATCCCCATCCACCATCCCACATTCCCATCCACCTTCCCATCTTCCCACATTCCCATCCACCTTCCCATCTTCCCACATTCCTATCTTCCTACATTCCCACCATCTTCCCATATTCCCATCCATATTCCCACCACCTTCCCACATTCCCATCTGCCCTCATTCCCATCCACCTTCCCACATTCCCACCACCTTCCCACATTTCCACCACCTTCCCACATTCCCACCACCTTCCCACATTCCCATCCATCTCCCCACATTCCCATCCACCTTCCCACATCCCCATCTTCCTACATTCCCACCACCTTCCCACATTCCCATCCACCTTCCTACATTCCCACCACCTTCCCACATTCCCATCTTCCCACATTCCCATCCAACTTCCCACATTCCCACCACCTTCCCACATTCCCATCCACCTTCCAACATTCCCATCCACATTCCCATCCACCTTCTCATCCACCTTCCCACATTCCCATCCACCTTCCCATCTTCCCATCCACCTTCCCATCTTCCTACATTCCCATCCACCTTCTCCACATTCCCATCTTCCTACATTCCCACCATCTTCCCACATCCCATCTTCCCACATTCCCATCTTCATACATTCCCACCATCTTCCCACATCCCATCTTCCCACATTCCCATCCACCTTCCCATCTTCCCACATTCTCATCCACCTTCCCATCTTCCCATCTTCCTACATTCCCATCCACCTTTCCACATTCCCATCTTCCTACATTCCCACCACCATCCCACATTCCCATCTTCCTACATTCCCACAACCTTCCCGCATTCCTATCTTCATACATTCCCACCATCTTCCCACATCCCATCTTCCCACATCCCATCTTCCCACATCCCATCTTCCCACATTCCCATCTTCATACATTCCCACCATCTTCCCACATCCCATCTTCCCACATTCCCATCCACCTTCCTATCTTCCCACATTCCCATCCACCTCCCACATCCCATCTTCCCACATTCCCATCCACCTTCCCACATTCCCATCCACCTTCCCATCTTCCCGCATTCCCTCCCATCTTCCACATTCCCATCCACCCACCTTCTCACTCACCGTCCGACCGACTGATCAACAGACCACCACCCCCCCCCCCCCCTCCTCAAAAAAAGGAATTCGCGCAGCAGGTGAATACCAAAATACCCTCCATGTGAACTTCCCAGACTGTTTGGGGAGATGGTCGAAAATGCGAAAGTTGCCTAATAATGATAGTGAATGGGCAAAATTCCTTTCCGATGTGTTTTATTTCGCTGGGAATGGGGATCCTGGGAAACTTCACATGGGCGACAATAATATGAAACAAAATAATTCAACAGACAACATGTTTTAAATCAACCAATAATATTAAGCAAAATAATGGAGTTTTGGAACATTATTTAAATCTATCAATAATTTATCAGGCGAAATAATTAGGTTGAATAGATATTTATTGAATATATATAATTAGGTTGAATAGATATTTATTGAATATATATAATTAGGTTGAATATAGTTTTGAATAGTAGAAGGCTACCAATTAATGTCATACTAAAATTGATGAAAATTTCATCAAAAAAAGTATATTACACCAATTTACATAATGTTACTTATTCAACTTATACCCAACAACACCAAAAGAAATAAATGCTCACCAAAACCAATTATTCACACCAAAATAAATGACAAAACCCCCAAAATAAATACATATTCCGCCAAAATATATACATATTTTCCTCAAAATAAATACATATTCCCCCAAAATCAATGCTTATTCCCCCAAAATAATCAAATATTCTTCCAAAATAAACAGACTCTTAGTTACAGACTCTCAGTTGCAGACTATTGGTACGAGGATCGTCGGGTGAGAACAAAACAACGACCCAAGAATTTACTGCCCGTTCTGTACAAAACAGAGACCCAAGACTTTATTGCCCCTTCTGTATAAAACAACGACCCAAGAATTTACTGCCCGTTCTGTACAAAACAAAGACCCAAGACTTTATTGCCCGTTCTGTACAAAACAGAGACCCAAGACTTTATTGCCCCTTCTGTATAAAACAACGACCCAAGAATTTACTGCCCGTTCTGTACAAAACAAAGACCCAAGACTTTATTGCCCGTTCTGTACAAAACAAAGACACAAGACTTTATTGCCCGTGCTGTACAAAACAAAGAGAAAGTCGCATTAGGACCCAAAGAGCTTTAGGTCCCAAAGAGCGTTAGGTCCCATTGCCATTTAAAGGAGCAGGTTAGTAAAGTCGAGCAGGTTACAGGAGGCGTGTTGGGGGAACCAAAACAATAAACGAAAGTTAACACAATTTACAAGAGTATGCAGGTTACTTAATTGGGTCTTTTTTTGGTCTTTGTTTTGTACTCACCCGAGGAACGTCGGTATAATATGATTAAACATTTTGTTGGATTTATGGAAATAAATAATGAATGAATTTGTATAATTAAATGTTCCATAAAGTATTTGGTGCTGGAAGAATTGTTTTTGGTTCACAAGTAATTATTTTGGGGAGATTGAATATGAATAATTGTTTTTGAGGTGATAAATATTTGTTTTTGGAGGAATGAATAATTGTTTTTAGGGGGTTGAATAATTGTTTTTGGTGAGAGATATATTCAAAATTGGGGGATGTAAATTGGTGCTACAAAAAAATATATTTGGTGCTAAATACTATTTTTTGGTGTGAAATCGTCTAATTTGGGGTGGCATTATATTAGTGGCGTTAGTAGAATAGTACAATAGTGCTGGAATGCCCGTTGGTGTGTGGTGGGGGACATAATTATGCACTGGCAAAAAATTTCCAGAACTTTTCAAGACTGAATGAGGCCTGTCTGTGTATCTACTTTAAGTTAACCAGACAGACTGATGTATATTGGTTATCTCATTGACAACTCCAAACACAAAGACTCCATACTGTCACCGATTAGGCGGACAATAATCCTTACAATTTTGCACCTCATTATGGGGCCATATCTTGTTTACATTATCAGCCAATAGAAATTGAGTTTGGCATTGCCAATAATGTGGAAAGCACCGTGGGTGGGTAAAGGAAAAAGCCGTTCCAGATAGCAATATTAGCGATGTGGGAGGTGTTTGTCCATTGGTTGGAAATGTGGTAATTTGCCCAGATTGTTAAGGTAACTGCTGAAAGGTTACTAATATCCGCAGATCTCGTGCATGTTTCATTATTCTATTGTTCTTCACATATGGCCGGCTGCCTTGTGTATAGTTCTCTAAGTAGGCCCACTATATTTATTTAGGCAGTGTATTTTATTTGTATTGTTTATATAAATTGAGTTTAGTTGGTAATGCATAGTTAGTATGCCTACAGATCTGTGATCTGTAATATTTAAATTATTTCGTAATTACCGGTACTGATATATTATATTTATAAATGTTATTATTATTGTAGGCGTAGCAAAACAGTAAAATAAGCACCACCCACGATAAGATGATGCCACTACTGTGCTCAACCCTACCGTACTTGGCCATCACTCAATGTGATGGGAAAATTGACAGATGGGAGGCCATAAGGAGGTAAATTGCGGACATCAAGGTATCGGGTAGTATTTCCAGGGCCACCTTTTACCTGAACCGCTAGCTGAATGGTTAGAGGGTCAGACTTCCAACTCGGAGGTCACCAGTTCGATCCCACATATCCAGTTCGACGTCATTGCCGACTTTGCAAAAGCTGTGCCCAATAAAATTTTATAATTCACATAGGGTTAACTGCAAAGTGAAATATAACAGCAGAAAGTCTGCTATACTCCACAAGGGCAGTAAATCCTAAATAATAATAATTATTATTATCCAATCCAGCATAATATTATAATGTAAATATTTAACAATAACCAATAAAAGAGTTTATTGTCCCGTTGCGGATAATATCAAAGGGATATACTAGTATTTACTGTATACAGCTGTAAGCCTCTAATCTAATTAGTCCGTCCATACGTGGCACACACACACACACAGATCTGTCACTTTATGCAAAGTTAATTGGATTATGTCAGTGCTCCTATACTTTTACCGTTTGCTTCTTATACTGTATCACTATGGTTAGCCTTTGCTCTCCATGTACCGGTAATTCTGTATGTTTTGGCGTATCAGCGAATAGGTTAAGTAAGGAATACAAGCCCCCCCCCCCCCCCCGCACGAGTTCTCAAGGCGGGCAGCATATGTTTCGAGTTTCCATGGAAGTGAGCCATTGTTATTATGCAAACAGTTGGTTTAATAGAGAGGAAACATAAAGCTGGCTAAGGTCGTCTGCTCATTGGACGATAATATCTGTTCTTTAGGCCCCATATGGGTCGGTTTATTAACAATTCTAATACTGCGTTTATATTATTATTAGATAGTAGGAAAACTAGCTTGCATGGGCCGTATAATCTTTTGTGCTTTACGAATGCAATGCGTTGCCCGCTTACTTACCATCCATCTATTATTTATTGATAGGCCTAGTTTTATTTTATTATATTGGTTATAGCAATTTGATTGAGTAGAGCAGTATGCCTATGGATAAATGTTTTGTGGCTATGGATATTAATTGCTTCATACAACCCCCCAGGATTCAGAGCTGGTATTTATTTCCTGCAGCTACAATGTTCTTTGCTTTCGTTTAACATTTAATGGCTCCTACTATACTACAACCTATATTTCCTTGTATTCTACCAGAAACTTATTGAAGTAGGTAAGTAATGATTTGATGTGGTATAATTGTATTGGGTTGTTTTGAATTTCTTATTTATTATAATTATTGTTTCAATTAATTTCAAGGATTATTGTTGATTGCAAAGTGTACCGTTCCCAACGTAAATTATTGTGGCTGGCCATAATAAATTGGGCCTTGGGTTTTACGTTTTAAGATTTGTCAACGGGATTGTAAACAAATTCGATTATATTTTAGTACTTTCGAGAAAGGGGGGGGGCTCAACGCAAAACCCGCCTTGGCGAATTAATATCCCCCCTCAATTTTAAATTCTCAATTTAGGGAAAGGAGCAGGTTACAGTGGCACGTTATTTTAACCAAAACAATAAACTAAACACAATAGAACATTTTACAGTTTTATTTTTGAGAATAATCAGCTGTTATTTGCGTCGAATTTAATTAGTTTATTGTTATTTATACCAACCGCAACCGCCACACCAGATAGCTGATAAAATTTGACATCTACTTGGTATTGTACATCAATTTCAATATTTAGAGTCTGTATAATAAATTTAATTTAATTATATTTATAATTAACAGAAATTTTCAATATCAGAGTTAGCATCTTTTAAACGGAACCGTTTAAAGGCAGCTAACTCAAAATAATTCTGCAAATTCTGAGTTAGCTCCATTTAAACAGTAATGTACAAAGGGCAGTGGCTATTTTGGTGTATTGCCATTGGGTGGAATAAATGTGTATTTCTCAGTTTAACAAAAACCTCAGTTTCAGTTAGCTCCTTTTTAAGTTTTAACGCCAAGTTACGCAATGTTTCCATGGCAACATTCCAGAAACCCATTTAAATATATTTCGGTTAACCACATTTTCATTTATCGAGCAAGGGGTGTGGAACAGGTTACAGCGGCACATTTTTATAACCAAAACAATAAACTAAAGTCAATAGAACAGGTTATAGTTTTATTTTTGAGTGTAACCATGAGAAGGATGAATTTTGAAATTTTTGACTGCTTTGAAAGTCCCACCCCATCATGACAAATCATCTTATCCAAACCAACAACATTTGCCTTTACTAAGTTCTTATGGAACGGAAATATTATTAAAATAGAAGAACTCAGAATAAAAATAAAAAAATAAAAAGAATAGCAGAACTCTTTCTAAGGGCAATGAATTTTGTGCTTTTAATCTCTATTTATTATAAAATGCTGACATTTTTTGTTCTATATAATAAATCATTACGCCTACTGGGTAATTAAGATTCACTAACTTATCGATAATACTCTCCGGGTTAAATCTACTAACTACCGTACGATACCATATATGGGTCACCAAGAAAGATCTATAATTAATTATTTGAGTTGGCCTAATAGATGGTTATGATAAAGTATCGCAGTTCTGGTAGGTAAATCCAGCTGCAAGTTAGTTAGTTACCTGCATATCATACCATAGTTAGTAGTATATAATTGGATCTGATTTTAATAAACCGCCATTGATGGTTTACATTAGAGGTTATTTGTTCTGTAAAGTATTCCTTGACCCGAGTTCGTATCAATTAATGGTTCGTTAAAATAGGTAAATATATCTATTTAAATAACTTTCCCACACCCACACTGATTCAAAGGTAACAATTTTCTTTCACCAGATAGGGGGGGGGACTTTCGACGCAATAAAAATGTACCCCTTTCCACTCTAGCGTAAAAGGGATAACATCCGATTAATCCCAACAACTGCTGTTCTGTTCTGCTGTTCTATTGTCTTTCGTTCAGATAGGGGGGGGGGGGGGGGGGGGGGGGAACTGGACGCGATAAAAATTCATCCCTCTCCAGGGGAAATTGGACTCAAATAACTGTTAAAGATATAACTGTAACGTGTTCTATTGTGTTTAGTTTATTGCTTTGGTTAAATTAACGTGCCACTGTAACCTGCTCCTTTCCCTAAATTGAGAATTTAACATTGAGGCGGGATATTAATTCGCCAAGGCGAGTTTTGCGTCGAGTTTCCCCCCTGTCTCCTTTCGTTTATTATTTTGGTTAGTATAACGTGCCACTGTATCCTGCTCCTTTCCTTTCCTTTAATTTATAAATTAATATAGAAACGATATATTAATTCCCCGAGATAGGATTTGCGTTAAGTTTCCTCCTAGTCTCCCCCTCTCTTTCTCACGTGTTGTTGGGACATATAATCGCGCCTATACGATTTTTTAATATCAGTTTACAAATATTTCATTTATTATAAAATAATAAGTTATGTTACGATACTTAATTTTTATATAATTAATTTGTTATTGATATAAATTCAATAGGTAATTAATATAATTTCAATAGGATTTCTCTAAATTCCTAACTCGTACGCGTTCCTTGTTCCGTTCCGTTCCTTGTCCCTAGAAGCCAAGGCGTCCGCTTTTTATAATTTATTATTGGTGTTATGGGTGAATGAGTGGTTTCATGTTATTATAACTTTTCGTTGGGCACAGCTTTGCAAAGTCGGCAATGACGTCCACGTGGGATCGAACTGGTGGCCTCCGGCTTGGAAGTCTGACACTCTAACCATTCGGCTAGCGGCTCAAAAAGGTAGACCTGGAAATACTACCTGATACCTTGTATGTCCGCAATTTGTTTCATCATGTATAATACATATACCGGTCGCATTTCTCTATGGGATGGGTGTATCTGTCCTGCCTAGATTAGTAGAGTGTGTATAATTAATCATTGTGGCCGTGATAGTTAATACTATACTACCCTTTCATTGTAGCGAGTGGTTAAAGACGGCCGAGTACTGTAGGGTTGAGCACAGTGGCAGCATATGATGGTATGACAGATGGGAGGCCATGAGGAGGTAAATTGCGGACATACAAGGTATTAGGTAGTATTTCCAGGTCTATATTTTACCATAGCCGCCACTTGAATGGTTAGAGCGTCAGACTTCGAACCCGGAAGTTACCAGTTCGATCCCACCTGATGTCATTGCCCACTTTGCAAAGCTGTGCTCAACAAAAGTTATAAAGGCGTCCTTTGGTATACAATAATTTATCATTACATTTTTGTTTTAATTACTGTCATTTCTACTGTTACCGTGTCACTGACTGTAATAGGTTTGGACTGCCGTACTGGTATATTTACTCCACGCTAACCATCCATAAGGTTTATTCATATTAAAAATAAATTCATTACCATAGGCCTAAGTACAAATTTTTTTCTGCAAATCCAATTTGAATATCAACACAAATGCATATTCTCGCGGCTAGAATGTTTAGTTGCGATAATGTATTCTCGCAACCAAAATGCTTAAATGCGTGATCCATAACTGCTTTTAGAACTCCATAATAACTATTTACAAACTTGTGTGTAAAATAGCACTTTACAGTGTGATGATCCGAGTGCTTTGTTACACGAACGAACATAGTGAGTGGGTGAATATAAAGCCACGAGGATCAGAACACTGCAGAGCCGGATTAAGCATATGTGTAGATAATGTTACAACGTTGCTGTTAGCAGCTATAATCGTATCCCCACTATTAATTTCGTATTCTCATCACCGAACAATATTTCAGTTTCCATCATCATAATATCTAGCGCTTCATCTGCATTATACATTTTCCGTTTATGAGCCATAGTGGAGTAATGTTCAAACATATTATGTGTAGTATGCACTATATTATTTTAATATGATTTCTATAAGATACTTGTTTGTGAACTATAAACTAACCAAAACTACAAGTCCTAAATAAACTGTTAATCCCCACTTTCAGGTAACTTTCTGGACAAATGCAATTTTAAAAATCCCTCTACACCTCTACAACATCAATTTAACTATATGGCCAATAGGAATAAAGAACTAATTTATGTGGATGTGGGTTAACTGGTTTTTGCAAAATAGAAAACTTTGTTATTGCAATATATGGGTTAACGTTTTCTTCAATTTCTAGGCCTTTACGTTGTCGTATGGTCTCCAAAATTTACATGAACATACTTAATGGCATCTTACACCCCCTAGCGGTCATAACTCATTTTTGACCAAAATGTGGGTTAACTGGTTTTTGCATAACACCGTCCACGATGCTTAGCGTTTTACCAGAACGCACGCCATACTACTGGTTCAGTGACGGCAGACCCAGAAATATCATTCTACCTACAGATTGAGTGATTAGATAGAGCCACGATATGTAAATAATACACATGTGTGATTGACCAAGGTGCAATAGTTACACAATGTCCTGGAATTTAGTGTCGTAATTATATAGTGACAAGAAACTCCCCTACAAATCGCAATTGGCTGGAATTTGAACCAGAGATAGTTTGACCTCTGCGACCACTTACTGGGTGAGTCAGAATTTTTATTTTTACTTTGATTCCGCCTTTGATTGCACCAGTCGCACCGTAGTTATTCTGCAACCTTCAACCTTACTGTAGAGTTTTAGTTTATAACTTTTACAAAAACCTTTGACTTTTAATGAGAAATAGCCGAGATATAAGAATCTAATAATCATAATATCTAATATTGCATGTTTTAGCTGGAGATCATTTATCATTTATTGGAATACTTTAAAATAAGGGTAAAAAAATAAGGTTTTTTCATGACTACTGGCGCTTTCACTAAACATTTACAGTAAAAATCAAAAAAGGGTGTAGCTGAACTTGACATTTGATAACATCGGGACTTTTTATTTAAGATACACCCCAACGGGGTAAGAACATTTATTTTATTCATTAATTGTAGTAGAAACAGAATAAAAAAAGATGAATATTATTATTATATTATTATAAGTACGGATTAGTGTTTATTGTGGTTTGTTTATAATTAATAATTTAAAAGTTGTTATAATATAAAACTTTATAACATCGGCAGTTTACAAGAGCTGGTGGAAGTAAAACGTACTAAGGACGGACAGACGGACGGATGAGGAGTTAGTGAGGGAGACTGGAGTTCGGGTTTTAGTGAGGGAGACTGGAGTTCGGGTTTTGGAGTTAGTGAGGGAGACTGGAGTTCGGGTTTTAGTGAGGGAGACTGGAGTTCCGGTTTTGGAGTTAGTGAGGGAGACTGGAGTTCGGGTTTTAGTGAGGGAGACTGGAGTTCGGGTTTTGGAGTTAGTGAGGGAGACTGGAGTTCGGGTTTTAGTGAGGGAGACTGGAGTTCGGGTTTTAGTGAGGAGTTAGTGAGAGAGACTGGAGTTCGGGTTTTAGTGAGGGAGACTGGAGTTCGGGTTTTAGTCAGGGAGACTGGAGTTTGGGTTTTAGTGAGGGAGACTGGAGTTCGTTTTAGTGAGGGAGACTGGAGTTCGGGTTTTGGAGTTAGTGAGGGAGACTGGAGTTCGGGTTTTAGTGAGGGAGACTGGAGTTCGGGTTTTTCCGAGCAGTTAGTGAGGGAGACTGAAGTTCGGGTTTTTCCCTAGAGGAGTGTTTGGATGCGCAGTAATTTGAAGAACTTTTAATAATCAGAATTTTAAAAACTGTAAATTCAAGTAGGCTTGAGTGTTTTGTATATCTGTCTGTTTGCTTGAACTTATAATTGGTACACTCATTCGATAATAGGGGCTAAAAATTAATTTACAAATTAAGATTTTAGAGGAATAGAAATTAGCTTAATTTCTTTATTTTCAAGATCCTACATATTAAAGTGGCCTGCACATCACATTGTAATGTATTACATGATATGATACAGATTAGATTAGATTAATTTATTGACATTGACATAATAAAGATCATCCACGTGCGACTGGTAAACGACAATAAGTGACTCACATGCGGCAATGCAGCGATAAATGAACAAGTGACAAGTATCAAGTGACAAGTAACAGCAAACAACATCAAATAATCGCAAACCAAACAAAAATCTGTAAAGGGGGGGGGGGGGGGGGGGGATTGGGCGCAATAAAAAATGATCCCTCTCCAGGGGAAATTATACGCTAATAACAGCTGATTGCTCTCAAAAATAAAATTACAGTATTGTATTAGTTTATTGTTTTGGTTAAAATATCGTGCCACTGTAACCTGCTCCTTTCCTTAAATTGAGAGTTTAACATTGAGGCGGATATTAATTTCGCCAAGATAGGATTTGCGTCTTGTTTCCCCCTCCCTCTCCCCCCGTCTCAAACATATAGAATAAAACACAGACAAGCGGTAAACATAAAGGAAAACTCAGACAACGTGTAAAAACATAAAGGAAAACTCAGACAACATGTAAACATAAAGCTAACATTAACAAACAACAGCAGTAGGACTGATATTACGGATAACCAATAATGATTTAAGCCATACATAGATTATCAGTATCGGTGTGATGAGCAATGATTGTAAAAGGAGCAAACCAGTCAATTTATAAGGCAGAGGAGATACCCGTCAGTATATAGTCAATTAAGTAATATAATACTTACTGTAATTTGTAAAAAACGCAATCAACAAGTAAAGTAAAATAAATTAATACAAATAAGTAATGTTCTTCGATAAGAGAAAAGTATCGAAAGAAGCATTTTTGTCACTAATTTTAATTGACAGAAATTCAATTATTCTGTCCAATGTGTTGAGTTTTGCACACGACCGGTCCAACAAGTTGACAGGTTTTTAGGACGAACGAGGCGAATTCTAGAATTCCGAGTGAAATTACAGTATGTAGTGATACAAGGAGTTCTTTCCGACAAGTTTTTTGAACAGAGACACTAATTTATCTCAAATTTTAACGATTTACTGGTATTGATTGATGCGTAATTTTAACTGCAGTAGGCCCATTGCAGTACCAGTAATGGGAAATAGTTGTAATATATAATTGTCAATACGATGGTATTATTATGAATTATCATTAACTTGGTATATACAAATTGTCATATGATATATTATATAATTCAAGTAGTGTATGCATATTCTTAATTAATGACGAATTATTCAATTTCGATTAACAGAAATACACACGTTCGTGGGGCCTTCATAGACCCCCCCCCACCCCTATTAACCTCCGTCTTAATCTGCACCACCCCAACCCAAAGGCGCACACAGGATTGATGAAAGGCAGAGGTATTAACATACAATTTGTGTTTTAAAAGAAATGGTCTTATATTTATTTTTAATATAACACAAAATACTACTACTAGGATCGGCATGCTGCATTGCAGCTGCATTTTTAAGAATGCTGTGCCGGCTTGTCGACAAAATTGCACCGCCACAACTCCCTATCACCAATGACATTTGCTAGATCATCCGCATCTTCAAGGCCAGTGTCCTTTAAGATGCGTCTCAAGAAAGTCATGGGCTGTACACCATGCTTATTCACTCCATGAGGCTGCCAAAGTACAAGATTATGCACTGGCTGGTCCTCACGGCGAAAGCAATGTCCTGCAAAGCGGAGGCGATTTTGTTCTAGTGTCAAGCTTGGGGGAACCAATGAGACACCTCCAATGTTATATAGTGTCTGGTTGGAGATGTGTGCATTGTACTTGGCGAACCCGGCGTAGCATTCTTGTGAATGTGCCATCCAGAGATTTGGTGTCCTCAGCAGTTAGAGCCCAGCATGGACTCCTATAGAGGAGTACTGGAACTACTGCCGCTCTAAATAATCGGACCTTAAGTTTCCGATTAATTCTCGGCGACTTCCAAATCCTTGAAAGCCTATTCAAGACTGCCATGCCTTTCCCTTACGTATTCTAAGGTCCTCACCTGACTTCCGGATCCATGATCCCAGGTAACAGAAGTCATCCACATGCTCAAGCATACCATCCTTTGAACTTATGCTAATCCGATCAGAGACTTGCTGAGGACTTTCAAAGTTAACTGTCAAAATTTTGGTCTTTCTGGAGTTAATAAAAAGACCAACACTAGAAGCAGCATGTTCTAATGAGCTGAGGAGCCGTTGGGCCCCTCTAGTGATTCTGAAAGTACTCCTAAGTCATCAGCAAAGTCTAGATACTCTAAAGTCTAAATTAAGTCTAGAAAGTCTAGGTACTTGGCACGATTTCCTCGACTTCTGGAGCCAGTAGGTGGAGTTATCATCACCCCATCATCATTATGATGATCTAAGGACATAGTAGAACATAGTCAACCACAATTATGAACAAGAATGGTGCAAGTGTGTCTCCCTGGAGGATGCCCCATGACACTTCAAATGGTTCTGTGTCTCCGTCAACAGTAGACACAAATGTTGTCGAACCATCGTATACTGATCTGATTGCTGCAATAATTTCATCAGGAATCCCATATAATGAAAGTATGCTGAACATACGTGAGCGAGAGACTGAATCAAAGGCCTTGAAGAAGTCAACAAAGATAACAGCCAGATGCCTGTCTTTCTTTTTTGATAACTCTTCAATTATCCGTCTAACTGCCAAAATGGGCTCCATGGTCCCACGACCTTTACGGAACCCATTCTGATTTCCACGGAGCAGTCTCTCAATGGGATCCCTGATGCGATTTAATAGAATTCTATTGTATAGCTTTGCAGCAATCGAGATCAATGAGATTCCCCGAAAAGAACCATAGAGTGTTAGGTTGCCCTTCTTGGGAACTGGCACCAACTTATTTGTTTTCATTTCTTGTGGAACTCTTGTTGTTCGGTACATGTCTACTATGATGGGATAGAAGAGCTTTTAACACTCGGGTATTTTAAAGACCTCAGGGGGAACACCATCCACTCCACTGGCACGATTGGTCGTAATGCTCTTTGCAGCAGCCTTCACTTCTACAAAGGAGATACACTATAGCGGCCAAGAATGCAGTTAAGGCGGCATCTAGGTCCCTGAACAGGCAGTACTCAGTTAATTTACAGGAGCTAATAAACCAACAGGTTGATGCCATCAATGATGCTGACGACAGCAGGCAATCATCCCAGGCATGGAAATCGATCAACTTACTTACTGGGCGGAAAAGCCAACCAACCACCAAGGAAGGTTAAGGCTGAATCACCAGCCGATCGCCTCAATAATGGTTGGAAGGCCCACTTTGAAAAGCTCCTCAATAATGACAGGGTATTGCCTGATAACTTTATAGAAGTAAAAGTGTCTGAGTCTGTACTCCCAGATATTCCCATTGGCGATATCTCCTTTGCAATAGAATACAAATACAATTCGAAGCGATTCACAAATAAACAAGCAGCACAAATTTTTAGCAAAAATAATTAAAGATCGCATATTATTTAATTTATTCAACCAACAAAAAAAATCAATAAACTCATGTTACAGTATTGGTAACATGTTAAACTCATAAAGTAATATATTAAATGTTAAGCGTGGAGGCGACCCAATTTGTAAGAAATATAAAACTTACCTTATGCCTGCCTATAGTATTGATACTGAGATATTAATTTATCATGTCAACACCTCAACAAAATTATTTAGCTAATTATTCTGAAGAATCATGATTAAGAACTCGGCCAATCATTTTGTAAGCTAAACACAATAACCAAGCTGGCTTATTAGTCTGGCTCATTACAATGCTGCCTTTGAGTAGAGGTGGGGTGTGGTTGGACTGGTTCCCCTTCCAAGCTAGGCTAGGCATGCCAAGGAAAGAGGGAGCTATAGCTGGAGACGGGGCATTTTAATAACTTAATTACGTTTAGATCCATTAAAAACACATTTCTTAAAGCAATTATCTTGAACTAATTAAAATTTATAATGGAATGGGGTATGGGGAATACAGTTGTATAATTTTTAAGTATAATTATTTAAGTCTTATACTATAAATAATTAATATCCTTTAAGAGGCAGGTTGAAAACTCTAATCAACTTATTTAACTAATTAACTGCTATTAATCTTAGCTTCTCGAAGGCCAATCAGAAATTCAACTTGTAAATTTCTAAACTTTTGCCAGACTACATGTGTACCAATTTTGGATAGATTTCATTACTATTTGGCTGCGTTATTAACGTTTAAAATTGAACATAACAGAACAACAGAACGACAGACATACCGATTGAGTTAGTGGTACCCGTATGCTAAGCTCGCTTTCTTTCGTGGCTCGCCCCACAACAGACACACCGATTGAGTTAGTGGTACCCGTATGCTAAGCTCGCTTACTTTCGTGGCTCGCCCCACATATCCTTTTCAGCAGATTCCACATGAATGAAATGCGGTATTCAGCGCATCTTACTACATAAATCCACATCTGTCAATCATATCGTATCATATCAGATCAAATTTAATTGAAATATTAAGGATTCGAATCTATGAAAATTTGCTGCTGCAACCAGGTCTCGAACTCTGTAAGTAATAGTACAGCACCTGTGCTCTCACCACTGAGCTAAAATGATGTACTTTCTGGTACTAAAATAGTGATTGAAAGACTTTCTGCCATTACTTTAGTGGTAGAAAATAATAAGTGCGCAAGGGCACTACTTTCTTACTTTTCTGTTTTCTACAAAACTCTTGTCAACCTTTCTATCTGTCAAATTTTCTGGCAACCAACACATGGAAAGCGTAGCCGTGGACGACCGGCTATATCATATATTATACCAACTTGAAAGGGGTACTGGACTTAAGAGAGCTGAAAAGAGCTACTTTTTACACAATTGTGTAATTTTTTTTACTTTATACTTTATTTTTTTTACTTATACAAAAACTAAATACCCATATCTACTCATTCATCTGCAGGTTGGTTATACCCATTCGAGTTTCGCATCTCCGGTATTGATGGCGAGTGGTGCCAGCGTGTCAGCCCATACCCCAACCTGCGCACTCGCGGCTACTACAAACACCGACACACAATGCAATGAGGATGATTCGACCTCCATCGCTTCTCAACCCACCGTTATAGTCTCCCGATATGGATGGGGGCGCCTTACTCCCAACTTCCTACAATTCGCCAACGATACGCGCTGGGCCCTCGTCATCCTGTCTATGATAGCCCTCGCCACAAACATGGTTGTCAACACCCCCAGCATGTTCTCCACCTTGGAACGGCGGTTCCACTTCACTGCGGCGCAGACTGGCGCTCTTGTCGCCACCTACGATATATCGGTTACCTTGGCAATCCTCCCGGAGACTTACTATGGCGGACGGAAGAGTAAGCCTCTCGTCGTTGGGATCGGCACTCTTCTGGGCGCTGTGGGCTGCACGATGTATTATCTGCCGCATTTTGTTTCTGGTTACTACATTCCACCTAGTCAGAAGGAGATGCAATGGACACAGAGCCCCGATGCCTCCAAGCTAATCATTGGCATTGCTAATGATTCCTTACTCCCGCCAATTGCAGCTGCTAACATTATACCACCCCCGATCTCAACCGCAGATATCGACTCGATTCAAGAAGAGAGTTTGTCAAGATATTTTTCTGTATTTGTCATCGCTACGGCACTCATTGGCATTGGAAATGCCCCACAGTATCCGCTGCACACGACCTATTTCTTTGAGAATTTGTCTTCCAGATTCGCCCCAATCTACCTCGGTATCTACTTCGCGATTACATTTATAGGCCCGGCTCTTGGCTTCACCTTGAGTGGAATCTTTCTTAAGCTGCCTGTAGACTTGAGGGATATGGGTCTGGACGATTCTGATCCTCGATTCATTGGGGCTTGGTGGTTGAATCACACTGTGGTTGCCGCTATCCTTTTCCTCTCATTCATTCCGGTTCTCGGGCTGCCAAACCGACTGCGTGGACGGCATTCCTTGTTGGAAGAAGGTGAGTTGGTAGAAGACGAAGAAACGAATGAGTCATTGGACCATAAACCGACAGAATCCAAGGCTAAAAAGTCCCTGAGGATAATTGCCCGGGAGCTCTCCGGGGATGGCCCCCCTCCCAAGGAGCCGAGTCTCTCGGAGTTGCCGCGGTTGTTGATGCTGAATCTTTGCAACCCGGTTCTCGTCCTCATCACGATCGCCCGAACTATCGAGGTTTGGGGGATCAACTCGGTGCTTCCATTCATGGTCAAATACCTCGAACACCAATTCAACTTGACCCCAAGTACTTGTAGCTTTATAATAGGCGGGGTTATGTTCCCGTTAGCGTGCACCGGTCTGCTTGTGGGCGGCTGGATCGTGAAGTCCTTCAAACTCAATGTGCAACAGATGTTCCGCATGGTGATTATACTCAATGTGGTGTGCATGCCGTTGCACGCGTCCTTCCTGGTTACTTGTCGACAGCAGTCTTTCCCCGGGGTCACCTCCCCCTATCCCGCCGACATTCCCACCGCTTTCTCAGAGGGAGACAACGCCACACTCCAACTCCCTGGTGAGATCGACCTGGTTAGAGGCTGCAACCGGCATCTGCACTGCAAGTTGGACGAATTCGACCCGGCTTGCGGCCTTGGCCACAACCTCTATTCGCCGTGCATGGCGGGCTGCATCTCGGGTCGGCAGGAGTGCTACTGTCTGCAGGACACATCGGACTCTCGTAACATATCCTCCCTGACTGTGGAACCAGGATTCTGCCAACAGGGCTGCAACAAGGTCTATATATACTTCCCCATGCTCGCTATCCTAGTGTTTCTAGGTGTTATGAACGGGGTCCCGTACATGATGCTCTTTCTCAACGTGGTCCATCCCTCCCACAAACCAATGGGTATCGCTCTCGTTAGCACATTTATTCGTCTTCTCTCCAACATCCCGGCCCCTTTACTCTTCGGTAAACTAATCGACTCCACCTGCTCCCTGTGGTCCCCCAACGACTCGGTCCGCGGTTCCTCCTACTGTATCTGGTACGACACGTGGACTTTGAGTCTCTCGTTTTTCTGTATCACTCTGATCCCCGCTGTTTCCGCATTCTTCCTCCAGTTGGTCGCTTACCGACTCTACGCCAAATACGAGACGGTGGAGCGACGCAGACGGAAGCGCCGTAGGTCGTCGTCCCGTTGCAGTGACGGGAGCAGACCGCCGCCCGAATCCACCGAAACCAAGAGATTGTCAAACATTCTGGAAGTTACCGATGATATTCAACGTTCAGAAACACGGGAGACCTTCGCCTAGCCTTACGTCTTTATTATTTAGCAAATTTTAATTTTTTTTGTGCCATAATATTTATATATCTGGTTTTGGTTTTGTATATCGTTTTTTTATATACAACATTTCCATATAATAATGGTGGCCTTTCTTATGTTCGAGTAAATTGGTTGTTACTTAGTTAAATAGATTAGTTATAATGGCCGAATAAGTAAATAATAATTTCGTCTACGTACAGTCAGTAATAATAATAATTATGTGTATATATAGTTTGTAAATCGATAAATTTATTATGGAATATATTTTTCGTATATGTTGCCATATATTATATCATTAGCAGATACTCACACAAATTTATTCATTATATATTTTTTTTAAACAAACACCACTCCTCTTGCGCACAGTAGTTGAACTTTGCAGTAATTTTATATCATTCAGTAAAAGGTATTTTATTAATTTTTACCCGAAAAAGAATATCCCCAATATTTGGGACTGTACAACACAGTATCAGTGCTATTATGGTATTTAGTTAGTTTAGCATTGAGGAAATAAAGAATAAAGATGATTTATAAATAGTTTTATTTTCGAGTAAGACTGTCTAGTTCTAGATTCTAAAATATTTTATTTTAAGGTAAATTTATTTATTTTGTGAACAGCGGGTTAATCTACCTGAGTGGTCGATGGTCTTGTCCCGCAAGAGTGTCCGCCTGTCCGTCAGACAGACACTGGGCAGACGGACTTTATTGTTTTTAACATTAATGATGCGCTCCCATTAATTCAATAAAAGTTTAGTCCTCCAAGTAAACTTGCCAGAAGTTTAGAAGTGCCAGAAGTACGGCAGCATGGTTTAGCAGAGCTAATGTCTATTCTACTAATAAAATCATTGTTTTTGGTGCAATGGGTGTTGTTACTCGGGAACATTGAACCCAAAGTTGTTTTCCGGTTGTTTTTCTCGAGAACATTGAACCCAACTTTGTTTTCCGGTTGTTTTTCTCGAGAACATTGAACCCAACTTTGTTTTTCTCGAGAACATTGAACCCAACTTTGTTTTCCGATTGTTTTTCTCGAGAACATTGAACCCAACTTTGTTTTCCGGTTGTTTTTCTCGAGAACATTGAACCCAACTTTGTTTTTCTCGAGAACATTGAACCCAACTTTGTTTTCCGATTGTTTTTCTCTAGAACATTGAACCCAACTTTGTTTTCCGATTGTTTTTCTCGAGAACATTGAACCCAACTTTGTTTTCCGGTTGTTTTTCTCGAGAACATTGAACCCAACTTTGTTTTTCTCGAGAACATTGAACCCAACTTTGTTTTCCGATTGTTTTTCTCGAGAACATTGAACCCAACTTTGTTTTCCAGTTGTTTTTCTCGAACACTGAACCCAACGCTGTTTTCCAGTTGTTTTTCCCGAACATTGAACCCAACGTTGTTTTCCTGTTGTAATTACTCAAGAACATTGAACCCAACACCGTTTTTCTGTTGTTTATTACTTGGGAACATTGAACCCAAAGATGTTTTTCTTGAGAACATTGAACCCGAAGTTGTTTTCCGGTTGTTTTTCTCGAGAACATTGAACCCAACGTTGTTTTTCTCAAGAACATTGAACCCAACGTTGTTTTTCTCGAGAACATTGAACCCGAAGTTGTTTTCCAGTTGTTTTTCTCGAACACTGAACCCAACGCTGTTTTCCTGTTGTAATTACTCAAGAACATTGAACCCAACGTTGTTTTCCGGTTGTTTTTCTCAAGAACATTGAACCCAACACCGTTTTTCTGTTGTTTATTACTTGGGAACATTGAACCCCACGTTGTTTTTCTCAAGAACATTGAACCCGAAGTTGTTTTCCGGTTGTTTTTCTCGAGAACATTGAACCCAACGTTGTTTTTCTCAAGAACATTGAACCCAAAGATGTTTTTCTTGAGAACATTGAACCCGAAGTTGTTTTCCGGTTGTTTTTCTCGAGAACATTGAACCCAACGTTGTTTTTCTCAAGAACATTGAACCCAACGTTGTTTTCCAGTTGTTTTTCTCAAGAACATTGAACCCAACGTTGTTTTTCTCAAGAACATTGAACCCAACGTTGTTTTTCTCGAGAACATTGAACCCAACTTTGTTTTCCGGTTGTTTTTCTCGAGAACATTGAACCCAACTTTGTTTTTCTCGAGAACATTGAACCCAACTTTGTTTTCCGATTGTTTTTCTCTAGAACATTGAACCCAACGTTGTTTTTCTCAAGAACATTGAACCCAACGCTGTTTTCCTGTTGTAATTACTCAAGAACATTGAACCCAACACCGTTTTTCTGTTGTTTATTACTTGGGAACATTGAACCCAAAGTTGTTTTTCTCAAGAACATTGAACCCAACGTTGTTTTTCTCGAGAACATTGAACCCAACTTTGTTTTCCGGTTGTTTTTCTCGAGAACATTGAACCCAACTTTGTTTTCCGATTGTTTTTCTCGAGAACATTGAACCCAACTTTGTTTTCCGATTGTTTTTCTCGAGAACATTGAACCCAACTTTGTTTTCCGATTGTTTTTCTCGAGAACATTGAACCCAACTTTGTTTTCCGATTGTTTTTCTCGAGAACATTGAACCCAACTTTGTTTTCCGGTTGTTTTTCTCGAGAACATTGAACCCAACTTTGTTTTTCTCGAGAACATTGAACCCAACTTTGTTTTCCGATTGTTTTTCTCTAGAACATTGAACCCAACTTTGTTTTCCGATTGTTTTTCTCGAGAACATTGAACCCAACTTTGTTTTCCGGTTGTTTTTCTCGAGAACATTGAACCCAACTTTGTTTTTCTCGAGAACATTGAACCCAACTTTGTTTTCCGATTGTTTTTCTCTAGAACATTGAACCCAACTTTGTTTTCCAGTTGTTTTTCTCGAACATTGAACCCAACGCTGTTTTCCTGTTGTAATTACTCAAGAACATTGAACCCAACACCGTTTTTCTGTTGTTTATTACTTGGGAACATTGAACCCAAAGATGTTTTTCTTGAGAACATTGAACCCGAAGTTGTTTTCCGGTTGTTTTTCTCGAGAACATTGAACCCAACGTTGTTTTTCTCAAGAACATTGAACCCAACGTTGTTTTTATCGAGAACATTGAACCCGAAGTTGTTTTCCAGTTGTTTTTCTCGAACACTGAACCCAACGCTGTTTTCCTGTTGTAATTACTCAAGAACATTGAACCCAACGTTGTTTTCCGGTTGTTTTTCTCAAGAACATTGAACCCAACACCGTTTTTCTGTTGTTTATTACTTGGGAACATTGAACCCAACGTTGTTTTTCTCAAGAACATTGAACCCGAAGTTGTTTTCCGGTTGTTTTTCTCGAGAACATTGAACCCAACGTTGTTTTTCTCAAGAACATTGAACCCAAAGATGTTTTTCTTGAGAACATTGAACCCGAAGTTGTTTTCCGGTTGTTTTTCTCGAGAACATTGAACCCAACGTTGTTTTTCTCAAGAACATTGAACCCAACGTTGTTTTCCAGTTGTTTTTCTCAAGAACATTGAACCCAACGTTGTTTTTCTCAAGAACATTGAACCCAACGTTGTTTTTCTCGAGAACATTGAACCCAACTTTGTTTTCCGGTTGTTTTTCTCGAGAACATTGAACCCAACTTTGTTTTTCTCGAGAACATTGAACCCAACTTTGTTTTCCGATTGTTTTTCTCTAGAACATTGAACCCAACGTTGTTTTTCTCAAGAACATTGAACCCAACACTGTTTTTTTGTTGTTTATTACATGAGAACATTGAACCCAAAGATGTTTTCCGATTGTTTTTCTCTAGAACATTGAACCCAACTTTGTTTTCCAGTTGTTTTTCTCGAACATTGAACCCAACGCTGTTTTCCTGTTGTAATTACTCAAGAACATTGAACCCAACACCGTTTTTCTGTTGTTTATTACTTGGGAACATTGAACCCAAAGTTGTTTTTCTCAAGAACATTGAACCCAACGCTGTTTTTCTCGAGAACATTGAACCCAACTTTGTTTTCCGGTTGTTTTTCTCGAGAACATTGAACCCAACTTTGTTTTTCTCGAGAACATTGAACCCAACTTTGTTTTCCGGTTGTTTTTCTCGAGAACATTGAACCCAACTTTGTTTTTCTCGAGAACATTGAACCCAACTTTGTTTTCCGATTGTTTTTCTCGAGAACATTGAACCCAACGTTGTTTTTCTCAAGAACATTGAACCCAACGTTGTTTTTCTCGAGAACATTGAACCCGAAGTTGTTTTCCAGTTGTTTTTCTCGAACACTGAACCCAACGCTGTTTTCCTGTTGTAATTACTCAAGAACATTGAACCCAACGTAGTTTTTCTCAAGAACATTGAACCCAACACTGTTTTTTTTTTGTTTATTACATGAGAACATTGAACCCAAAGATGTTTTTCTTGAGAACATTGAACCCAACTTTGTTTTCCAGTTGTTTTTCTCGAGAACATTGAACCCGAAGTTGTTTTCCGGTTGTTTTTCTCGAACACTGAACCCAACGCTGTTTTCCTGTTGTAATTACTCAAGAACATTGAACCCAACACCGTTTTTTTGTTGTTTATTACTTGGGAACATTGAACCCAACGTTGTTTCCAGTTGTTTTTCTCAAGAACATTGAACCCAACGTTGTTTTTCTCAAGAACATTGAACCCAACGTTGTTTTTCTCAAGAACATTGAACCCAACGTTGTTTTTCTCGAGAACATTGAACCCAACTTTGTTTTCCGGTTGTTTTTCTCGAGAACATTGAACCCAACTTTGTTTTTCTCGAGAACATTGAACCCAACTTTGTTTTCCGGTTGTTTTTCTCGAGAACATTGAACCCAACTTTGTTTTCCAGTTGTTTTTCTCGAACACTGAACCCAACGCTGTTTTCCTGTTGTAATTACTCAAGAACATTGAACCCAACGTTGTTTCCAGTTGTTTTTCTCAAGAACATTGAACCCAACGTTGTTTTTCTCAAGAACATTGAACCCAACGTTGTTTTTCTCAAGAACATTGAACCCAACGTTGTTTTTCTCAAGAACATTGAACCCAACGTTGTTTTTCTCGAGAACATTGAACCCAACTTTGTTTTCCGGTTGTTTTTCTCGAGAACATTGAACCCAACTTTGTTTTCCAGTTGTTTTTCTCGAACACTGAACCCAACGCTGTTTTCCTGTTGTAATTACTCAAGAACATTGAACCCAACGTTGTTTTTCTCAAGAACATTGAACCCAACACTGTTTTTTTGTTGTTTATTACATGAGAACATTGAACCCAAAGATGTTTTTCTCGAGAACATTGAATCCAACTTTGTTTTCCAGTTGTTTTTCTCGAACACTGAACCCAACGCTGTTTTCCTGTTGTAATTACTCAAGAACATTGAACCCAACGTTGTTTTTCTCAAGAACATTGAACCCAACACTGTTTTTTTGTTGTTTATTACATGAGAACATTGAACCCAAAGATGTTTTTCTTGAGAACATTGAACCCAACTTTGTTTTCCAGTTGTTTTTCTCGAACATTGAACCCAAAGATGTTTTTCTCGAGAACATTGAATCCAACTTTGTTTTCCAGTTGTTTTTCTCGAACACTGAACCCAACGCTGTTTTCCTGTTGTAATTACTCAAGAACATTGAACCCAACGTTGTTTTTCTCAAGAACATTGAACCCAACACTGTTTTTTTGTTGTTTATTACATGAGAACATTGAACCCAAAGATGTTTTTCTTGAGAACATTGAACCCAACTTTGTTTTCCAGTTGTTTTTCTCGAACATTGAACCCAAAGATGTTTTTCTCGAGAACATTGAATCCAACTTTGTTTTCCAGTTGTTTTTCTCGAACACTGAACCCAACGCTGTTTTCCTGTTGTAATTACTCAAGAACATTGAACCCAACGTTGTTTTTCTCAAGAACATTGAACCCAACACTGTTTTTTTGTTGTTTATTACATGAGAACATTGAACCCAAAGATGTTTTTCTTGAGAACATTGAACCCAACTTTGTTTTCCAGTTGTTTTTCTCGAACATTGAACCCAAAGATGTTTTTCTCGAGAACATTGAATCCAACTTTGTTTTCCAGTTGTTTTTCTCGAACACTGAACCCAACGCTGTTTTCCTGTTGTAATTACTCAAGAACATTGAACCCAACGTTGTTTTTCTCAAGAACATTGAACCCAACACTGTTTTTTTGTTGTTTATTACATGAGAACATTGAACCCAAAGATGTTTTTCTTGAGAACATTGAACCCAACTTTGTTTTCCAGTTGTTTTTCTCGAACACTGAACCCAACGCTGTTTTCCTGTTGTAATTACTCAAGAACATTGAACCCAACGTTGTTTTTCTCAAGAACATTGAACCCAACACTGTTTTTTTGTTGTTTATTACATGAGAACATTGAACCCAAAGATGTTTTTCTTGAGAACATTGAACCCAACTTTGTTTTCCAGTTGTTTTTCTCGAACATTGAACCCATCGCTGTTTTCCTGTTGTAATTACTCAAGAAAATTGAACCCAACACTGTTTTTATGTTGTTTATTACTTGAGAACATTGAACCCAAAGATGTTTTTCTTGAGAACATTGAACCCGAAGTTGTTTTCCGGTTGTTTTTCTCGAGAACATTGAACCCAACTCTGTTTTTATGTTGCTTATTACTTGAGAACATTGAACCCAACGTTGTTTTTATGTTGTTTATTACATGAGAACATTGAACCCAACACTGTTTTTTTGTTGTTTATTACATGAGAACATTGAACCCAAAGATGTTTTTCTTGAGAACATTGAACCCAAAGTTGTTTTCCGGTTGTTTTTCTCGAGAACATTGAACCCAACTCTGTTTTTATGTTGCTTATTACTTGAGAACATTGAACCCAACGTTGTTTTTCTCAAGAACATTGAACCCAACGCTGTTTTCCAGTTGTTTTTCTCGAACATTGAACCCAACGCTGTTTTCCTGTTGTAATTACTCAAGAACATTGAACCCAACGTTGTTTTTCTCAAGAACATTGAACCCAACACTGTTTTTTTGTTGTTTATTACATGAGAACATTGAACCCAAAGATGTTTTTCTTGAGAACATTGAACCCAACTTTGTTTTCCAGTTGTTTTTCTCGAACATTGAACCCAACGCTGTTTTCCTGTTGTAATTACTCAAGAAAACTGAACCCAACACTGTTTTTTTGTTGTTTATTACATGAGAACATTGAACCCAAAGATGTTTTTCTTGAGAACATTGAACCCGAAGTTGTTTTCCGGTTGTTTTTCTCGAGAACATTGAACCCAACGTTGTTTTTCTCAAGAACATTGAACCCAACACTGTTTTTTTGTTGTTTATTACATGAGAACATTGAACCCAAAGATGTTTTTCTTGAGAACATTGAACCCGAAGTTGTTTTCCGGTTGTTTTTCTCGAGAACATTGAACCCAACGTTGTTTTTCTCAAGAACATTGAACCCAACACTGTTTTTTTGTTGTTTATTACATGAGAACATTGAACCCAAAGATGTTTTTCTTGAGAACATTGAACCCGAAGTTGTTTTCCGGTTGTTTTTCTCTAGAACATTGAACCCAACTTTGTTTTCCAGTTGTTTTTCTCGAACATTGAACCCAACGCTGTTTTCCTGTTGTAATTACTCAAGAACATTGAACCCAACGTTGTTTTTCTCAAGAACATTGAACCCAACACTGTTTTTTTGTTGTTTATTACATGAGAACATTGAACCCAAAGATGTTTTTCTTGAGAACATTGAACCCAACTTTGTTTTCCAGTTGTTTTTCTCGAACATTGAACCCAACGCTGTTTTCCTGTTGTAATTACTCAAGAAAATTGAACCCAACACTGTTTTTTTGTTGTTTATTACATGAGAACATTGAACCCAAAGATGTTTTTCTTGAGAACATTGAACCCGAAGTTGTTTTCCGGTTGTTTTTCTCGAGAACATTGAACCCAACGTTGTTTTTCTCAAGAACATTGAACCCAACACTGTTTTTTTGTTGTTTATTACATGAGAACATTGAACCCAAAGATGTTTTTCTTGAGAACATTGAACCCGAAGTTGTTTTCCGGTTGTTTTTCTCGAGAACATTGAACCCAACGTTGTTTTTCTCAAGAACATTGAACCCAACACTGTTTTTTTGTTGTTTATTACATGAGAACATTGAACCCAAAGATGTTTTTCTTGAGAACATTGAACCCGAAGTTGTTTTCCGGTTGTTTTTATCGAGAACATTGAACCCAACGTTGTTTTTCTCAAGAACATTGAACCCAACACTGTTTTTTTGTTGTTTATTACATGAGAACATTAAACCCAAAGATGTTTTTCTTCAGAACATTGAACCCGAAGTTGTTTTCCGGTTGCTTTTCTCGAGAACATTGAACCCAACGTTGTTTTTCTCAAGAACATTGAACCCAACACTGTTTTTTTGTTGTTTATTACATGAGAACATTGAACCCAAAGATGTTTTTCTTGAGAACATTGAACCCGAAGTTGTTTTCCGGTTGTTTTTCTCGAAAATTGAACCCAACGCTGTTTTCCTGTTGTAATTACTCAAGAAAATTGAACCCAACACTGTTTTTTTGTTGTTTATTACTTGAGAACATTGAACCCAACGTTGTTTTTCTCAAGAACATTGAACCCAACGCTGTTTTCCTGTTGTAATTACTCAAGAACATTGAACCCAACGTTGTTTTTCTCAAGAACATTGAACCCAACACTGTTTTTTTGTTGTTTATTACTTGAGAACATTGAACCCAACGTTGTTTTTCTCAAGAACATTGAACCCAACACTGTTTTTTTGTTGTTTATTACATGAGAACATTGAACCCAACTTTGTTTTCCGGTTGTTTTTCTCGAGAACATTGAACCCAACTTTGTTTTCCAGTTGTTTTTCTCGAACATTGAACCCAACGCTGTTTTCCTGTTGTAATTACTCAAGAAAATTGAACCCAACACTGTTTTTTTGTTGTTTATTACATGAGAACATTTGAACCCAAAGATGTTTTTCTTGAGAACATTGAACCCAACTTTGTTTTCCGGTTGTTTTTCTCAAGAACATTGAACCCAACGTTGTTTTTCTCAAGAACATTGAACCCAACGCTGTTTTCCTGTTGTAATTACTCAAGAAAATTGAACCCAACGTTGTTTTTCTCAAGAACATTGAACCCAACACTGTTTTTTTGTTGTTTATTACATGAGAACATTGAACCCAAAGATGTTTTTCTTGAGAACATTGAACCCGAAGTTGTTTTCCGGTTGTTTTTCTCGAGAACATTGAACCCAACTTTGTTTTCCAGTTGTTTTTCTCGAACACTGAACCCAACGCTGTTTTCCTGTTGTAATTACTCAAGAAAATTGAACCCAACACTGTTTTTTTGTTGTTTATTACTTGAGAACATTGAACCCAACGTTGTTTTTCTCAAGAACATTGAACCCAACGCTGTTTTCCTGTTGTAATTACTCAAGAACATTGAACCCAACGTGGTTTTTCTCAAGAACATTGAACCCAACACTGTTTTTTTGTTGTTTATTACATGAGAACATTGAACCCAAAGATGTTTTTCTTGAGAACATTGAACCCAACTTTGTTTTCCGGTTGTTTTTCTCAAGAACATTGAACCCAACGTTGTTTTTCTCAAGAACATTGAACCCAACGCTGTTTTCCTGTTGTAATTACTCAAGAAAATTGAACCCAACGTTGTTTTTCTCAAGAACATTGAACCCAACACTGTTTTTTTGTTGTTTATTGCATGAGAACATTGAACCCAAAGATGTTTTTCTTGAGAACATTGAACCCGAAGTTGTTTTCCGGTTGTTTTTCTCGAGAACATTGAACCCAACTTTGTTTTCCAGTTGTTTTTCTCGAACACTGAACCCAACGCTGTTTTCCTGTTGTAATTACTCAAGAAAATTGAACCCAACACTGTTTTTTTGTTGTTTATTACTTGAGAACATTGAACCCAACGTTGTTTTTCTCAAGAACATTGAACCCAACGCTGTTTTCCTGTTGTAATTACTCAAGAACATTGAACCCAACGTGGTTTTTCTCAAGAACATTGAACCCAACACTGTTTTTTTGTTGTTTATTACTTGAGAACATTGAACCCAACGCTGTTTTCCTGTTGTAATTACTCAAGAAAATTGAACCCAACACTATTTTTTTGTTGTTTATTACATGAGAACATTGAACCCAAAGATGTTTTTCTTGAGAACATTGAACCCAACTTTGTTTTCCGGTTGTTTTTCTCGAGAACATTGAACCCAACTTTGTTTTCCGGTTGTTTTTTCTCGAACACTGAACCCAACGCTGTTTTCCTGTTGTAATTACTCAAGAACATTGAACCCAACGTTGTTTTTCTCAAGAACATTGAACCCAACTTTGTTTTCCAGTTGTTTTTCTCGAACATTGAACCCAACGCTGTTTTCCTGTTGTAATTACTCAAGAACATTGAACCCAACGCTGTTTTCCTGTTGTAATTACTCAAGAACATTGAACCCAACGTTGTTTTTCTCAAGAACATTGAACCCAACACTGTTTTTTTGTTGTTTATTACATGAGAACATTGAACCCAAAGATGTTTTTCTTGAGAACATTGAACCCAACTTTGTTTTCCAGTTGTTTTTCTCGAACATTGAACCCAACGCTGTTTTCCTGTTGTAATTACTCAAGAACATTGAACCCAACGCTGTTTTCCTGTTGTAATTACTCAAGAAAATTGAACCCAACACTGTTTTTATGTTGTTTATTACTTGAGAACATTGAATCCAACGTTGTTTTTCTCAAGAACATTGAACCCAACGCTGTTTTCCTGTTGTAATTACTCAAGAACATTGAACCCAACGTTGTTTTTCTCAAGAACATTGAACCCAACACTGTTTTTTTGTTGTTTATTACATGAGAACATTGAACCCAAAGATGTTTTTCTTGAGAACATTGAACCCAACTTTGTTTTCCAGTTGTTTTTCTCGAACATTGAACCCATCGCTGTTTTCCTGTTGTAATTACTCAAGAAAATTGAACCCAACACTGTTTTTTTGTTGTTTATTACATGAGAACATTGAACCCAACGTTGTTTTTCATGAGAACATTGAACCCGAAGTTGTTTTCCGGTTGTTTTTCTCGAGAACATTGAACCCAACGTTGTTTTTCTCAAGAACATTGAACCCAACACTGTTTTTTTGTTGTTTATTACATGAGAACATTGAACCCAAAGATGTTTTTCTTGAGAACATTGAACCCGAAGTTGTTTTCCGGTTGTTTTTCTCGAGAACATTGAACCCAACGTTGTTTTTCTCAAGAACATTGAACCCAACACTGTTTTTTTGTTGTTTATTACATGAGAACATTGAACCCAAAGATGTTTTTCTTGAGAACATTGAACCCGAAGTTGTTTTCCGGTTGTTTTTCTCGAGAACATTGAACCCAACGTTGTTTTTCTCGAACACTGAACCCAACATTGTTTTCCTGTTGTTTTTCTCGAGAACATTGAACCCAACTTTGTTTTTCTCGAGAACATTGAACCCGAAGTTGTTTTCCGGTTGTTTTTCTCGAGAACATTGAACCCAACGTTGTTTTTCTCAAGAACATTGAACCCGACACTGTTTTTTTGTTGTTTATTACATGAGAACATTGAACCCAAAGATGTTTTTCTTGAGAACATTGAACCCGAAGTTGTTTTCCGGTTGTTTTTCTCTAGAACATTGAACCCAACTTTGTTTTCCAGTTGTTTTTCTCGAACATTGAACCCAACGCTGTTTTCCTGTTGTAATTACTCAAGAAAATTGAACCCAACACTGTTTTTTTGTTGTTTATTACATGAGAACATTGAACCCAAAGATGTTTTTCTTGAGAACATTGAACCCAACTTTGTTTTCCGGTTGTTTTTCTCGAGAACATTGAACCCAACTTTGTTTTCCGGTTGTTTTTCTCGAACACTGAACCCAACGCTGTTTTCCTGTTGTAATTACTCAAGAACATTGAACCCAACGTTGTTTTTCTCAAGAACATTGAACCCAACTTTGTTTTCCAGTTGTTTTTCTCGAACATTGAACCCAACGCTGTTTTCCTGTTGTAATTACTCAAGAACATTGAACCCAACGCTGTTTTCCTGTTGTAATTACTCAAGAACATTGAACCCAACGTTGTTTTTCTCAAGAACATTGAACCCAACACTGTTTTTTTGTTGTTTATTACATGAGAACATTGAACCCAAAGATGTTTTTCTTGAGAACATTGAACCCAACTTTGTTTTCCAGTTGTTTTTCTCGAACATTGAACCCAACGCTGTTTTCCTGTTGTAATTACTCAAGAACATTGAACCCAACGCTGTTTTCCTGTTGTAATTACTCAAGAAAATTGAACCCAACACTGTTTTTATGTTGTTTATTACTTGAGAACATTGAATCCAACGTTGTTTTTCTCAAGAACATTGAACCCAACGCTGTTTTCCTGTTGTAATTACTCAAGAACATTGAACCCAACGTTGTTTTTCTCAAGAACATTGAACCCAACACTGTTTTTTTGTTGTTTATTACATGAGAACATTGAACCCAAAGATGTTTTTCTTGAGAACATTGAACCCAACTTTGTTTTCCAGTTGTTTTTCTCGAACATTGAACCCAACGCTGTTTTCCTGTTGTAATTACTCAAGAAAATTGAACCCAACACTGTTTTTTTGTTGTTTATTACATGAGAACATTGAACCCAACGTTGTTTTTCATGAGAACATTGAACCCGAAGTTGTTTTCCGGTTGTTTTTCTCGAGAACATTGAACCCAACGTTGTTTTTCTCAAGAACATTGAACCCAACACTGTTTTTTTGTTGTTTATTACATGAGAACATTGAACCCAAAGATGTTTTTCTTGAGAACATTGAACCCGAAGTTGTTTTCCGGTTGTTTTTCTCGAGAACATTGAACCCAACGTTGTTTTTCTCAAGAACATTGAACCCAACACTGTTTTTTTGTTGTTTATTACATGAGAACATTGAACCCAAAGATGTTTTTCTTGAGAACATTGAACCCGAAGTTGTTTTCCGGTTGTTTTTCTCGAGAACATTGAACCCAACGTTGTTTTTCTCGAACACTGAACCCAACATTGTTTTCCTGTTGTTTTTCTCGAGAACATTGAACCCAACTTTGTTTTTCTCGAGAACATTGAACCCGAAGTTGTTTTCCGGTTGTTTTTCTCGAGAACATTGAACCCAACGTTGTTTTTCTCAAGAACATTGAACCCGACACTGTTTTTTTGTTGTTTATTACATGAGAACATTGAACCCAAATATGTTTTTCTTGAGAACATTGAACCCGAAGTTGTTTTCCGGTTGTTTTTCTCGAGAACATTGAACCCAACTTTGTTTTCCAGTTGTTTTTCTCGAACATTGAACCCAACCTTGTTTTCCTGTTGTAATTACTCAAGAACATTGAACCCAACACTGTTTTCCTGTTGTTTTTCTCGAGAACATTGAACCCGAAGTTGTTTTCCGGTTGTTTTTCTCGAACACTGAACCCAACACTGTTTTTTTGTTGTTTATTGCATGAGAACATTGAACCCAAAGATGTTTTTCTTGAGAACATTGAACCCGAAGTTGTTTTCCGGTTGTTTTTCTCGAGAACATTGAACCCAACTTTGTTTTCCAGTTGTTTTTCTCGAACATTGAACCTAACGCTGTTTCCTGTTGTAATTACTCAAGAACATTGAACCCAACACTTTTTCTCGAGAACATTGAACCCAACTTTGTTTTCCAGTTGTTTTTCTCGAACATTGAACCTAACGCTGTTTTCCTGTTGTAATTACTCAAGAACATTGAACCCAACGCTGTTTTCCTGTTGTAATTACTCGAGAACAACCCAAAGTTGTTTTTCTCGAACACTTATCCCAAAGTTGTTATCCTTCTGTTTTTCTCGAACACTTAACCTAACGTTGTTATCCTTTTGTTTTTCTCGAGAATATTGAACCCAAAGTTGTTTTCCGGTTGTTTTCTCGAGAACATTGAACCCAACTTTGTTTTCCAGTTATTTTTCTCGAACACTGAACCCAACGCTGTTTTCCTGTTGTAATTACTCGAGAACATTGAACCCAACGTTGTTTTCCTGTTGTTTTTCTTGAGAACATTGAACCCAAAGTTGTTTTCCTGTTGTTTTTCTCAAGAACATTGAACCTAACTTTGTTTTCCAGTTATTTTTCTCGAACACTGAACCCAACGCTGTTTTCCTGTTGTAATTACTCGAGAACATTGAACCCAACGTTGTTTTCCTGTTGTTTTTCTCGAGAACATTGAACCCAGCGTTGTTTTCCGGTTGTTTTTCTCGAGAACATTGAACCCAACGTTGTTTTCCGGTTGTTTTTCTCGAGAACATTGAACCCAACTTTGTTTCCCAGTTATTGTTTCTCGAACACTGAACCCAACGCTGTTTTCCTGTTGTAATTACTCGAGAACATTGAACCCAACGTTGTTTTCCTGTTGTTTTTCTCGAGAACATTGAACCCAAAGTTGTTTTCCTGTTGTTTTTCTCGAGAACATTGAACCCAACGTTGTTTTCCTGTTATTTTTCTCGAGAACACTGAACCCAAAGTTGTTTTCCTGTTGTTTTTCTCGAGAACATTGAACCCAAAGTTGTTTTCCTGTTGTTTTTCTCGAGAACATTGAACCCAAAGTTGTTTTCCTGTTGTTTTTCTCGAGAACATTGAACCCAAAGTTGTTTTCCGGTTGTTTTTCTCGAGAACATTGAACCCAACTTTGTTTTTCGCGAACACTTAACCCAACGTTGTTATCCTTTTGTTTTTCACGAGAACATTGAACCCAACTTTGTTTTTCTCGAGAACATTGAACCCAAAGTTGTTTTCCTGTTGTTTTTCTCGAGAACACTGAACCCAACATTGTTTTCCTGTTGTTTTTCTCAAGAACATTGAACCCAAAGTTGTTTTCCGGTTGTTTTTCTCGAGAACATTGAACCCAACGTTGTTTTTCTCGAACACTGAACCCAACATTGTTTTCCTGTTGTTTTTCACGAGAACACTGAACCCAACATTGTTTTCCTGTTGTTTTTCTCAAGAACATTGAACCCAACATTGTTTTTCTCGAGAACATTCAACCCAACGTTGTTTTTCTCGAACACTGAACCCAAAGTTGTTTTCCTGTTGTTTTTCTCAAGAACATTGAACCCAACATTGTTTTTCTCGAGAACATTCAACCCAACGTTGTTTTTCTCGAACATTGAACCCAAAGTTGTTTTCCTGTTGTTTTTCTCGAGAACATTGAACCCAACTTTGTTTTTCTCGAGAACATTCAACCCAACGTTGTTTTTCTCGAACACTGAACCCAAAGTTGTTTTCCTGTTGTTTTTCTCGAGAACATTGAACCCAACTTTGTTTTTCTCGAGAACATTCAACCCAACGTTGTTTTTCTCGAACACTGAACCCAACATTGTTTTCCTGTTGTTTTTCTCGAGAACATTGAAACCAAAGTTGTTTTCCGGTTGTTTTTCTCGACAACATTGAACCCAACGCTGTTTTTCTCAAGAACATTTCCACTTTTCCATTTTCCCAACGTTGTTTTCATGTTGTTGTTGCCGTCTAATATTTTGCCATAATTTTAAGTGCTTTATATTTTCTAGTTTTCCTTACTCAGGGGAATTTCCTATTTAATTAGAAAAATAACTAATTTAATTCTTAAGTTGTTACATTTTTGTCCGAATATACCAAAACAGGAGAAATATGAGTTTGTAGGAGCTTTTCTTCCACATGGACAGCAAGGACATGATACAATACGAAATCGGATTTTCGTATTTCGTATTGCATTTTTTTTTCATTTATGGAGGCATTTTCTTACACTCGAGGCCTTTACTACAATTACTACAACAATCTAGAACAGTTTGGTTTTATGTGTAACTACGCTTGACTATTATTGCATGAGATTATAACATAACGTGTACCAAAAGTTTTTTTTGGCAAAAATTAATTTTAACACATTTATTTCATTTTGTAAAATTGTTATTAATTATTATTACCAATAATATCCACCGCGGCTGGATATTTATTTATTGCCATATTGTTTCGTCAGTAGTTTCGTTTGATATTTTCTGAATATATTTGTTTGATATTTTTTTTATGTAGCTTAACTTTAGCTATAATGTTATGTTATTGTATAGCGTTAAGGTTGTTATACTACATTATTAGTCCATGAATTAGTACAGTATATATGGATATTTGATATGGTGCCGTTTACATTTGTACTGTTTATTGTTTTCATTATACGTACTGTAATAGAGGTAGGCTACTCCTACTGTAGACTGTAGAGGGTGTCGTATAGTCAATTGGGGTGAGGGTGGAGTTACAAATACCTTTATTCTACAAAGTTGCCTTTTTTACCAACGCATTCATCACTGACGTTTGGGGAATAAAGATTGGATTTTATTTCCACAAATTCAAAGTGGCAAAGGGGATCGATGCAAATAACAGCTGATTAAACTCAAAAATGAAACTGTATATAACTGTTCCATTGATAATTTAACATCGAGGCGAGATATAAATGTGATTTGCGCCAAGTCCATGACTGCAATAAATTATTGAATGCGTGATGTCGACGCTGTGATACTATCGGTGTAATAATGGTTTATTGCGAGCAACAGGGGGTGAAAAAAGAAATATGGCCAAGGTGAAAAAGTAATAATGGGAAGGTTTAAGGTAATAAAGAGAAATTAATAAAAGGCAATTTTATGGAATATAATTATGCACTTCAAGAAAAAAAACATCTCGGGGTCATAGGGAAAAAATATTACTTGTTTACTTCGAAATATATATAATATTTCTCGAACATTATAAAGATATCTGACTTGTTTTATACGATACGAAATTGCTTTTGTATAAATTTTTAGTAAATTTAAAACTGTCAAATATTGTATGAAGGCCCACATAACTTCTAACCAATGCTCGCGTAAAAATTAAAGAAATTATGCAGCACCTATTCTAAATCTTTGAGGAAAAATATTTTTTGTATATTTATGGTAAAAAATAATGTAGGCCTATTATTTTATAAACGACTGTACTGATGAGTTTACGGAAGAATCAAACACCATAAACTAATATAAAAACCCGTGAAAGTCACAATAACCTAATGGTTTACATAAATTTACCACACAAGAAAACGGTGTTTTTTCTTATTTTCACCCTAAATGTTAAATTCAGAGAATTCGTCAATAATTTGTCTAATTTCACTGCTGTGCATTATAGCATTGCCTTAATAATATTACTATGTATAATTATTATCTAGTATAGGCCTACTGTTGCATCAATTATTTTATGTAACTTCAATTTTGTGCTTGTAATGGTAGCAAGTTATATTGTTTATATTTGGAAATATAACATAATGAATAGACAGTCTATAATGTATTTATTTATTTATTATAAAACTGTATTACGTTTGATTTTTTAGAATTTTATCAGGTCACGAAATGAAAAATAGTCTTACAGATCTCAGCCCCATCAGGATTCTCAGAGTAGTGGTCGTGACCCATTATCATTATCCTGTACAATACATCTAGGATCCATCCCCCCCCCCCCCCCCCCCCCCCCCAAACCCGCATTTCTACGCTCGGCATACTCAAGCGCTTTTATTATTATTACCCCAGCAAAGCGCCTGGTTCCCATTATACCACTGGGTTGGCGTCTGAAGGCCTAATGTCTAAAGTGTCTTGCACAACAGTGCAAAATTTATACAGCCTTTAGTCGGATTCGTTGTTTCTGACATTGAACCTTAACCTTGTTAGATAGATATAGATAGATTTATTTATACATTATGTAAAAACAATAACAAATACACCAAACAATGTACCGGTATAAAGGTATTGTCCAACATAACATATAGGATTACCCCTAAAGCTTTGCAGCTTATTTCCAAGGGGGTCCTTTATGTTACTTGGTTACAAATACAATATTACACTACGCTAACCTAAAACCAATATAAAACGTAATTACACTATGTACATGTACAACTTTACCGAGAGCGTGACAATGCCCGACTCAACGATAAAGATGTAATGTACAGAACAATTTATTATAAAACGTAATTACACTACGTACATGTACAACTTTACCGAGAGCGTGACAATGCCCGACTCAACGATAAAGATGTAATGTACAGAACAATTTATTATAAAACGTAATTACAGTATAAATAGTAAATAATTAATAAACTAATAACTTACTGTAGGACTATTGTACCTATTTTTACATTGCACACGGAGGTGAGATTTAACTGCAGATTTAAAAGAATATTGATTATTTAGGTTTTTAATTTCATTAGGCAGAGCGTTCCAATTTTTTATGCCGTTAAAAAAGAAAGTATCGGTTGGTTGTTTGGATTTTCCTCCCATGTGGGCTGATTGCCCGGTGCCATTGGCGGCATTGTTGGCGTCAACCTGCTGATTGATATGTATTGGAATCAGAGCAGTAGGCCTTCTGCCTCAAGAGGGTCCGAATTGTAGCCTTATCAGCTACACATTCGGCCGCCTTACCGTTGTGTTTTAGAGTAGGAACTCAGTCTGTGCCTCAATGAGGGCACCTCGGTATAAAGGTAGGCCTACTGTTATGGCATACATATGGTATTTTTATTAATAACTAATAAGTAAGTTAGGGACATAAATAAGTTCAAGAGCGATGTAAATAAATTCAAGACCGACATAATTAATCAAGAATAAAAATACCATATGTATGCCATAACCAGCAGCTTGTGTTTCTATCGTTGAGTTGATGGCAATTATCATGTTTTCATTTTCGCTCACTCATGGTACTGGTTTGAGGGGCAGGTACGTTTAAAGCCAGCTTGCTGGCTTTCTAGTACTGTAGTATTAATTAATACAGTCAGACAGTAATACCTGTTTCTACAGCAAAATCGTCTGCTATGCTGTCTGCGTCTGGCAGTTCACAGTTCAGCAGTTAGACAGGTCAGCAGGTTGATCTACCGTACTGCTGTGCTGTCATGTCATCTGCCTGTCTGTACTGTACCGGTACCGTGGAGAGTACCGTTTACTGGTTTACATCCCAGCATCCTGATAGTCGACCGTGTATCACTTTACTGCAGTATCGTACTTTAGGCTGTTAGGCAGTTAGGTGTTACGTTAGCGAGCCCCTTTAGACATTAGCTGATTACGGATTAGTGTTAGTCTGTTAGTGCTACACCAACCTGCCAACCCAGCCTGCCAGCGGTATAATGGCTGGGAACCTGGCCTTGCCAGTGCCAGTGCGGCTTGCGGGGCAAGAAAATAATGCAGGTCTGATCCTGATCTGCTCTGCTGATAAGAAAGACGGAATGATTTACCGGTATAGCATATAGGCAGGTACTTTATAATCTGATAATCTGAATACTGCCAGACAGCTGTCAGGCTGTAGCCTACTGCTACTGCCAGACTGCAGTTACTGTAATACAGCTGTGCAGTACCGGTACTGCAGTACAGCATGCAGCAATTAGGCCTAATAAAACAGTACCGGTGCCTATTGCAGTATTGCCTAGCGGTATTATCTGATTATACTGTTATATGGGTCCTACGAATTACCGGTACCAAAAAAACACAATATTACCCAAAAAAACACAAAAAATTACACAAAAAAACACAATATTACCCAAAAAAAAGTTATAGTTCATATCCGTACCGATGGTATTTTCGTATTGCAAAAATAAGACTATAAGTACTGAAGTATGAAATACCCTAGGCCTATGTTATTCAGTTATTGAGATAATGTTTATTGTTTTGGTTAGAAAAGCCCACCACTGTAACCTGCTCCTTTCCGTTAATTAAGTAATGGAGATTAGTTTATTGTTTTGGTTAGAAAACACCACCACTGTAACACCATCGGCAGATCGGTACGCACGCATATGAACGATAACCCAAAAAACTACCTACCCCAAAAAGACAAAAAAAAATGTTTTTCATAAACAATGTACCGGTACCTACAATAAGATTTAGGTTAGGCCTAATTGTAAGAAGAGTTTCACTTTTCAGTTTTCAATTTTCACTTTTTTCAAAATATTACATTTTGTTCATTTGAAGATTCCTTTAATGACCTACTGCCACCGGTTTACCGGTAAGCCTACCCACCCAGACTGCCAGACAGCATACAAAATCAGATTTCTTAATTAATGGAAAGGAGCAGGTTACAGTAGCAGGCTTTTCTAACCAAAACAATAAACGATAACCAAAGACAGAAAGAACACAGGTTCCAGTCTTATTTTTGAGGTAGAATAAAACGTCTGTCCTTATCTGATCTGATCTGATCTGATCTGACAGCATCTGATTCTATAACCAATCAGGAGAAAGAGATATAATATTTACCTAACTGTCTGTTAGGTAAATAGCCAATAGCTGAATAGGGGATCACGTTTCAGGTTGGCTGTTACGTATCAGTATCATGAAGTAGCAGTACAGGCATATCGGTATGCATCTAAATGCACAAAGGCATGTTATTATATATTAATAATGCGATATACAGTACAGTAGGATGAAGGATAGTGGGTATGAAAGTTGTGTGATTGTCCCAGCAAGATGGATAGTTTCACATGTAAACAACTTTCGTAGATTTAGTCTGTTAGTTGGTGTTGAAACATTAAACTTTTATTAAAAACAATACAGCATTTGCTGCAATATTTTTTTCGTAAATCTTTCTTGTTAATAGTTAACATTATTAATAGTTAAAGTTAATTATATTAATTATAATTAATATTATTAATTAAGTACGGTAATGATTCTTATTAATATATTACATTTAAAATATGTATGAAATTTAAGAATTTTATTAATTTTACTATTTATTAAAGAATATGGGAAGGTGGATGGGAATGTGGGAATTTATAAACACTTATTACCTTCCAATTGAAGGAAAAGAGCAGGTTATAGCGGCTGTAATTTCTAACCAAAACAATAAACGACGTTGTTACCTACAAATTGAGGGAAAGGAGCAGGTTACCGAGACAGGGTTTTCTAACCAAAACAATAAACGATTTTGTTACCTACCAATTGAGGGAAAGGAGAATATGTTACCGCGGCGGCTTGTTTACACAGTTATACCCGTCACCTTCTTACTAACCGTCCTACTGACTGATCAATAGATCATCCCCCTCAAAAAATAAAGGACATCGCGCACGCGCATAAAACAATTAAAGATAATAAAGATTAATAAGATAGATAATATAGATTAATAATAATATAGATTAATAAAGATAAATTTAATAAAAAATATCGACCAATAAAAAATCGACCGAAAAATGAAATCCTGGCAGCCTGGTATTCTTCACATGGGCGAAGAATACCAGACTTTCTGCCGTTCTATTTCACTTTGCAGTTACCCCCATGTGAAGAATACCAGGTTTTCATCAAAAACACAGGTTACAGAAGGGCTGAATATAACCAAAACCGATAAACGAATTAGTATATGTGCAGGTTATAAGACATAAATAAGCTCTATAATACACTCAATAAAGATAAATTAAAAAAGAATTAAAATCTTCAAATATAAAATTCCAATAAAAGTCGACCGAAAAGTGAAATCCTGGTATTCTTCACATGGGCGGTATTCTTCACATGGACCGACTGACCGACACCAAAATTTGGCACCAGCCGCTAAAAACAAATTTAAAATTTTTAGCTTATTTTATTTGAATTCCTTTTAGTTCGTTTCAGTTAGTCTTTTAGTTAGTATCGTTAGTTTCAGAGCGGGAAGTATTATATTGACACCCCCCCCCCCCCCCGGGTTTAAGGGGAATACCGGGGAAACTTCACATGCTGACATAGGCAGAAAGTCCAGTACTCATTTAGCTACCATTTAAGGATGCAAGGCAGAGATGCCTCGCAAAACCCTTCAAAACATTCGTGCCGAAACGAAAACTACCTTGGCCCCATGCCGGGGTTGAACCCACAACCTCTGACCTCCGAGAGATGTGAATTCAATATAACCACTACACCAAGGTGCGCTCTGAACCAAGGTGGAACAAGTGTCAGATACCGTCAGATCAGATCAGATCAGATAAGGACAGACGTTTTAGCCATCCTACTTATTTTTGAGGTAGAATAAAACGTCTGTCCTTATCTGATCTGATCTGACGGCATCTGATCCTATAACCAATCAGGAGAAATAGGTAAATAGGCAATAGGGCTGATCAGGTTGCCATGTTATGTATCAGTATCATCATATGACAGAGCAGTAGGCAGGTAGGCCTTCAGACATACCGGTATGCAGCCAATGCAGCAAACAGGCAAAGGCATGTTAAAAATGCGATATACAGTACGATGAAGGATGGCGGGTATGAAATGAGATGTCTTACATTTTATATGGCTTATGTACAATGTTAATAAAAAACTTCAACTTCAAAGTTCTGTGATTGCCCCAGCAAACATGGATAGTTTCAGATGTAAACAACTTTCGCAGATGTAGTCGGTGTTGAAACATTAATCATTTTATTAAAAACAATACCTGAATACAGCCTTTCTGCCTTTGCTGCAATATTTTAGTAATCTTTCTTGTTAATAGTTTATTAATAGGCCTAATTAAAGTTAATTATTTTATTTATAATATTATTACTAGGGCTCGATCGGAGTTCCGGCTCCGGCTCCGGCCGGAGTTTCTTACATCCGGCTCCGAACCGGAGTGAGTTAGAAAAATCACCGGAGCCGGAGTTTTTTTAATAATGTATGTTTTATATTAATGTACATAATATATAGGCTAGTATAGGCAGATAGGCATATGGCAGCAGTATATTCCAGTGTATGGTACTCCAATCTGCCAATAGCCTGCTCCAGCTGTCCAGAACCGGTAGTACTGCAGTACTGTACTGTCTGACTGTACTACTTTGATACTACTATCAGACTGTTATTCAGTTATTACAGTATTACTATACTACAGTAGACTGGCTGACTGGTAGAGCAGTGTAATAGGCTGATAGGCCTACTAAACAACTTAGATTTACTGGCAGGCTGGTAATGGTGACTGGTAGTACTACAGTAGCAGTAGCTGAGTAGTACCGGTACTACTTCCTGACTTCTGTACTCACTGACTTAATCTAATTCCGGAACTCAGAACTGCTGTACTGGTAGCGGTAGGCCTACGACCTGGCAGCTTGAATACACAGTCTGACAATCCCGCACCTCAAGCTACTGTACTACTACCTGACTACAGTACTATACATGTATACAGCTATATGTACTATAATTCTGGAAGGGGAATGGACTGAGAATGATGCAAGGAGTTCTGTTCGCGACCAGGATATAAGTACCAACGACGGCGACCCGGTGCCCGGATATGAGTACCGACGACGGCGACCCTGATATGAGTACTAACGACGGCGACCCGGCCCGGATATAGGGAAAATACACATAGGGAAAGAAACTCCGGCTCCGGTCAAACTCCGGCAATTTTTTTTCCACTCCGGCTCCGGCTCCGGCAAAATAAAAACTCCGATCGAGCCCTAATTATTACATTTAAAATATTTATTGTTTGTTTGTTACGCTAAAGGGAAGGCAGGAAGAGGTACAGTACTGCAGTCTGGCAGTACTGTACCTCTGTACAGTACTGTTACTGCCGAATATGGCGAAACACTTTAACATTCCCCATATTGCCCTGATTGCCAGCTGATACAGTGGAGTTTATTATACCCAAACGATGACGGAAGATGGTAAGGTAGGTGGGAAGGTGGGAATCAAACGATGTTTTTAACCTTCCAATTGAAGGAAAAGAGCAGGTTACAGCGGCGGCAATTTCTAACCAAAACAATAAACGATGTTGTTGAAAATTTCACCCACTGCCGAAAAATACAAGTTTCAGAATTCTTATGCAATTTTTACATATTCCATTGAATTCAGAACCCTCACAAATCCGTATAACGCAAGAAACCCCATATATTTCCGAAAAATACAAGTTTGAGATGTATAGTTCATAGTTGTTAGATAAATATTTATTCCGTTAAATTCAGAGCCCCCTTAACCCTGCAGCCCTGCCCCGGTATGGTAAAAAATTATCCTTCACCGGTAACGTGGGGTATTTTTATACCCCAAATTGATAAGACATTTTAAGTAACATTAAACAGAAAAACACTTGCAATCCCCCTCCCAGAATTTGCCAAATGGTGAAAAAATAAGTTGTGAATTTGTTTTTTCAATTTGGTTGAAGTCTACCCAACGCTCAATGCCACAAAAGTTATCCCACTACAATCGCGATCATCGTTAACGTCGCGATGGGGCGTTTTGCAACAAGATATTATCATAGTCAATAGTGAAGCATTAGCTGTGAGAGTGTTTCTCATTTTAGGTTTTTTAGTGGTGTTATGGGTCAAGTATACCATTGCAGTTCCAAGATGCATAAAATGAGTCAAATACCACCACTGAAACTCAACAAGGTGAAATATATATATATATATATACAGATATATACAGATAGGCCCTATATCACCTCGCAATAGCAGAAGATCTTGAATTGTAATATGAAATATACACCATGACTGCAAAAGTACTGATGATTTGGTCATAAAATGTGATTATTGTCAAACTAAATTATACATTATTGCAGTTACAATGAAACCAAAATGAGACCCAAAAGGACAGAACACCACTAAGAAAGCCTGCAATAAGAATTATTCACATATACTTAGCAATCTATCGCATATCGCGATTAGGCCGAAGTCTTGGCTTGTGAAATACAGGCCATACACAATACCAGAATACAGTAGCTTCATAATACTGATAATTTGGTCTTAAAAGTCAAAGTTAAAACATGCCTCTAGCTGTCTAGCAGTCTAGTACAACTAAATCGACCATTGGGGTTCCAATGACACCAAAATGAGTCACAAAGTTCCACTAAACCAGCACCATAACGTTATGGGGTATTTTTATACCCCATCTTACCTAACTAAGTTGTTTTCAAATTAAAGGCCCATAACATTTTTCATAAACAAAATTTTATGGGTTTGACCCACAGAATCGTTAGATTACAAGTTTTTTGGAAGATACTATGAAGCTGGACATACATAATATGAGAGATTGTCGAAAAATATCAAAATTAATCCCCTTGGGGTATTATTTTACCCCACGTTACCGGGGAAGGGTTAAACAATCTGTTGAAACGTTCGAGACCTTCGTGCAGCACGTGGCGCACTGTAACATTGTGTAACAAGCTGTTCAAACGTTTAAGAGGGATTCGCGCAGCACGTGGCGTACTCTGCTTGGTCTAGGCAGGGTCTAGCTAAGCATCTAGCGTACAACTGTAGTCATGCCCATGCGGAATGCTGCATGCCCGGCATATAGCCTTACGGACGGACCCTTCCCTGTCTGCCTGTACCTTGTTAGTGTTACAGCAGTCATCCATCCTACATAGCATCTCAGCAAACGAAATTCAATTTTGCAATGTATGAATAAATTTCTGCAAAAGCATGGTAGGAAGGAATAATGAATTAGGCACGAAAAACATATATTTATTGAAAAATGATAGAATTTATGATGGAAATATCCTTGCAGGTCTTTAAAATAAATTTTTTCATTTAGAAAAGTCAAATTTTGGAGTGAATGAAGGCTATTCCGATTTCGGAATCTATCCTCACACAAAGTTGGAATTATTCCAAAATCGCCTATATCACCGACTGTTGCCGGTATCCTACATGCTGCATGCCTGCATGGAGGTCTCTTAAACGTTCCAACAGATTGTTTCAGCATGAAGGTCTCCTAAAAGTTTCAACTGATTGTTTGTTACAGTACCCCACGTCAGCTCAGCACGTGCTGCCCAAAGGTCTCTTAAACGTTTGGGACTCTTACACTTTACCGTGCCATTATAGCAATATTTTGATATAATAAAATGATCTAAAAATATTTGTTCTAGAACAAAAAATATTTGTTCTAGAAGAAAATTTTTATATTAAATGTATAGATAATATGTTCTAGAACATTAAAAAAAAGAAACAAAAAATAGCTAGTATAAAAAATTTATACAAAGATAACAAACATACAATAAAAAATTAACATATTCGTTAGTGCTTTGTATTTTTTGTTCTAGAACAAAAAATATTTGTTCTAGAACAACATTTTTATATGAAATGTATTGATAATGTTCTAGAACATTTAAATAACAAGAAACAAAAACTAGCTAGCTTGCCATTTTGCAATTTTTTGATATAATAAAATGATACTGTAGTTTTTAATCTATCATATAATAATTAGGGAAACTAGAAGGAAGTGAAGGTAGTGTACCCGGTTTAGTAACAAACAATAAAAACAATAGCTACACAAGACGTAACAAAATGTAATTGTACGTAGAGTAAATTACGGTATCACTTGCGTAAATATATATTATATAGGCCTAGGCCTAATTATATCAATTATATTTTTTTGAATTATATTGAATATATATGTGGCTCGGCAAACTGTAAGAGAGCTCCTCAGTCCTATTACATTTTACCGTGCCATTATAGCAATAGGTGGCACGGCAAACTGTAAGAGAGCCAAACCTTTCAACATATTGTTATAGTTACTCCACGCTGCACGAAGGTCTCTTAAACGTTTCAACGGATTGTTTCAGTATCCAATGTGCCGCATGAAGGTCTATTAAACGTTTCAACAGATTGTTACAGTACCCCACATGCTGCACGAAGGTCTCAAACGAAGGCCTCAAACGAAGGCCTCACAGTCTCGAACGTTTCAATGGATTGATTCAGTATCCAACATGCTACCCGAAGTCTTCTGAACAGATTCAATTGACAGCAGACAGATTATTCAATTCAGTGTCATGCACGAATCTGTAAATGCATTTCCATTGTCATCTCACTGGTTTCTGGTTTCGTTTTCTTCACTTTTTTTTAGGTGGTTTGAGTTGGTTTGCAGTGCAGACTTTACTTCACATTCTGATAATATTTATTGACATTCCAGTTTTCGAAATATACTGTAGTTTTACATAGAACAGTAGAATATACAGTCAGACAGTAGTAATAGTAAATGACAGTATAGGCCCCTACACAATGTACAGTACATTGACATATCCCGATCGGGATATATTACCATATTGTTATTATTATTATTATCAACACTCAGACCATGGTAAAATAAACATTCATGCGATAAACATAATAAATTATGCATGCACTAAATTATAAGTAGGCCCTAATTATAAAAGGGGAGAAGACTGCCCAGGCTTTAACTGCACTTATGGGGGCCATACACTAACAATCCAGAATGATGAAACTTATTAATATAAAATAAGGTATGAACATTAATTAAAGAAAGCAAATACACTATAAATAAAGCAAGGAACATTGATTATATCTATTTACTAAATATTAAAGCGAATAAAAACTAATGAAAAAGTAGTGAAGCAGAAACCGTACCGATACTAAAAACCAATTAATTACAATGACGAATCTGAATTAAAAATAAGTAAAAAATAATTAATTAAAAAATAGTTAAAAAGGATCACGCCAAGTTTCTATCAAATTTGCAAAAATGCAGCAAATCAACATCGAGTAATTTATGTGAAAAGAGAGTAAGCTCTCTGAATCTACTACTATTGCGTCTAATGCATTCCATATTGGAATCGTATGATTGGCAAACGAAAATTTCGAAATTTGCAGTCTACTGTAGTTAACCAATAGCTTCAAATAATCAATTTACAAAATTGAAATATTTCAAAATTTGGGGCTGGCACCAAAATTTGGCACCCGCCACTAAAAACAAGATTAAAATTTCTAGCTTATTTTATATGAATTCCTTTTAGTTATTTTCAGTTAGTCTTTTAGTTAGTAGCGTTAGTTTCAGAGAGGGGGAGGGGGGGGGGGGAGTGTTATATTGACTGACATGGGCAGAAACTCCAGTACTCATTTAGCTACCATTTAAGGATGCAAGGCAGAGATGCCTCGCCAAACCCTTCAAAGCATTCGTGACGAAACGAAAACTACCTTGGCCCCCATGCCGGGGTTGAACCCACAACCTCCGTGAGATGTGAATTCAATATAACAAATACACCAAGGTGGACTCTGAACCAAGGTGGAACAAGTGTCAGATACCGTCAGATCAGATCAGATAAGGACAGACGTTTTAGCCATCCTACTTATTTTTCCAACCCTATACTGCTATACCGGAGGCTACCCCTGCCTGCCTGCTATAGGATATAAATTATTTTTGTCTTTTTGGGTAAGTTTTTGGGGTAATATTGTGTTTTTGGGTGTTTTTTTGTATTTTTTTGTGTGTATTTTTGGGTAATTTTGTGTTTTTTTGGGTAATTCGTAGGACCGGATTTTATAGTCTTATTACAGTTAGGTACCGGTACAATGGGCAAATCTGGCAACCTCAACAGTTGCCAGATCTGGCAACCTCAACAGTTGCCAGATCTGGCAACCTCAACAGTTGCCACATCTGGCAACCTCAACAGTTGCCACATCTGGCAATGTTTATTGCCACATCTGGCAACTTTTAGTTTTTCGAATTTTCGCACGCCCAAACAGCCAGAAGAAAAATCGCATTTTGGTACGGTAAATAGGTAAGTGAAAAGAACCCGAAATTAAAATATAATTGACCGTACAGCAGTACCGTAGGCCCCTATAAGAAAAAAATCTTCGTCTGAATTTCTCTTACAGTCTTAGCTGTTCAGCTGTTAGCAATAGGCCAAACCCGAAATGTAACTAAAATAATTATTGCCATTTTTGGCAACCATTAGACTGTTAGAATTTCAGAATTAAGTAAAATAATGGTTGCCATTTTTGGCAACCATTATTCTGTTATTATTGGGCTTGGGCAGCACTGTCAGTTACTCTGTCATTGTAAATTACTTAAAAATTGCTAACTGCTTGCTTGCTTACCCTAGTCGAGTTGTGATGTGGTGATTTAGAACTGCTCGTGCTGTACGTATCCATTCTACTGTTAGTGAAGAAGTAAAGGATTGCGATAATGATTGATATACAGGCATATCAGCCTCATTTTCAATTAGACAGCACTGTGACCGGGCCCAGCCAGGATTGAGATAATGTCAGAATGTGCACTCAGCTAATGTTATTTACAGATTTACTAACCTACAGACGTCTCATTGGTTCCCCCAAGCTTGACACTAGAACAAAGTCGCCTCCGCTTTGCAGGACATTGCTTTCGCCGTGAGCAAATCTAGATCTAGATCTAGCAAATGACATGGGTGATAGGATAGGGAGCTGTGGCGGCGCAATTGTGTCGACAAGCCGGCACAGCATTCTCTTAAAAATGCACCTGCAATGCAGCATGCCGATCCTAATAGTAGTAGTAGCCTACTGGTAATACAGTAATAAATACCAAGTACCTTAATCTACAATCTCATAATACAGTAATAATATATATATATATTATATTGGCCTAAAGTGTATGATCTTGATCTATGATAGTTTAGAAATGGAAGAACAATCAAATACAAACTCACCCACCGCAGGTCATCAAGACCAGAGAAAATCATGGGAACGGGTTTGGTCTACAGATGACATTCGCAGCGGTGCAGGAAACTGGTCGCTAGCATCGGATGCAGGTTTGCTGCTGAAGCTACAGAACTGGTCGAGCACATTGGTAAGCGCTACTCACACCACCGAGGGTCATGTAGAAGACCTCAACCACTCCCTCAAGGGTGTAGACTGCCAACTCAGGAACATCTTCAATAACTTCAACATGTTGGAGAACCAGCAATACGTAGAGAACCGAATCGATCCGTCGCATCTCGCTGCTGAAACGGAGGAACAGCCATCGGCACCGGCAGAACGCACTAAAGCAGAACGCGAACTGGAACTGGTTTCCGCTGTGAAGGCTGCAGTTGAGTTGGGACTCTCGGTTATGGAGAATGCGTTCCAACGACTCGACGTTAACATCGCTGTTGACGACTCTGAGGATGAAGAAGGATTTGCCAGCGATCCCATCCTCGAACCCAAGGATCTATATGCTCACCGTCCACTGCCATTCATCATCGGAACCAACGAGTTCATGCAGGATGACTCGTGTGGGTTGGCCGACCAGTCTGATGAAGATGAAGGTTCCGAAGAGATTGTAGAAGGCCTCGTTGAGAAAGTGGAGGAAACCGATGAAGATTCGTCAAGTAGCGTCGAGTCCAGCGACGTTAGTGACTCCGGGAAGCCGCCTGTTGCTATTAGTAGATCGCTGCAACCGATGACGTCATCAAGCGATGACGAGGTGTCACTTCCGGGTGTACCATCGGGTCCAGCTCCCCCTGTAGACTACTCAACAGCCTCATCAGTAGAAGATGATTCTTTATTCACGTCCAAATCAGGATTATTCGCCTCCGGGGCGACTCGATTCAGCGACGAAGAGGACGACATCTTCACAGAGAAACCCACCAGTAAACCGCGACTTCCTCCCGGTGCGGTATCGGTGTTCGCACCGCCGGGAGTTGTTGCTAGGAAACCAAGTGGTCCGGAAACCCCAGAGGTCAAACCAACGGAAGTAAAACAACCTGAAGCGAAACCAAGGAAAAGCAACGTGTTTGAGGATTCGGATTCAGACGATTTATTCTCCTTCGCGAAGAAATCAGAGGAACCCAAACGGAAGACCAACACGTTTCTGTCGATCGAGTCAGATTCCTCGCCTCCACCTCCCCGTGCCGTAGTCCCGTCCAGCCCAGCAGCAGCAGCCCCGCCCACCCGCCCCGCTACTCTCAGTCTCTTCGACGACAACGCGGATGACGACACTGACGACGACCTGTTTGGAGACATCGACCCGGTCCGTCATGACCCCGTGGACAAACAGAGGACCGGCACCGGGGTGTTCCGCAACGAGGGGCTCCTCTTCAGTTCCTCCGGACAGATGGATGATGTCCCGGATTACGATCTGTTCACTCCGACTACACCCACCTCTACAGTCGGTTCATCTGGTGGCATACCCATTGCGAAGGCGGATAAACCCATCTCTGAGTCCGAGAAAACCGTCCCGGAAATGGAAACAACGGATAAGAAAATGGGGAAGACAGCAGCAGATTCAGAAATTCTCAGCCCCGAAAAACCGCTAGTGACTCCCAAGAAAGAAGTTGCGGTTAAAAAACCGTTTGGTGGTGTTTCTATGTTCGGTGGAGTCAAACCATTCGGTTCGGATTCCGACAGCGATGATCTGTTCTCTACACCAAAATCGAAACCCGTGCAAAAAGTGAAGGAAAGCAACCGGGAGAGTGTTGTCCCACCCCTGAGTCAGGACAGTGTTGTGCCAGAGGACAGCCCCTCCGTGATCAAAAAAACCAATAAACCGATTAAATCATCTTCGGTTTTCCTTGACGATTCAGATGATGATGATTTGTTCAAGTTACCGAAATTAAACAAGTCCGTTTTCTCAGACGCTAAGAATAAATCCGATTCGTCGGAAAGTCTGGATGATTTGTTTGCTGTTACACCAAAGGGGTTAAACGAAAAGTCTATGAATAATGAGTCTGTCCCAGTCAAACGCGTGTCTTCCTCAGAAAACCCTGACAGAGCTGAATCACTTTTTGACAAAAAATCTGAATCACCGATATCTCCTATTGACAAATATAATAAATTGACAACACAGAAAACATTCAAAACTGATTCAATCTCATCACCTCTTGACAAAACTGCACTTCTTGGCAAAACTAATTCAATCTCATCACCTCTTAACAAGACGGATTCAATCAAATCACCTCTTGACAAAACGGCACCTCCGGAGAAAACTGCTCCTCTTGGCAAAACTGATTCGATCTCATCACCTCTTGACAAAACTGATTTAATCAAATCACCTCTTGACAAAACTGATTTAATCACATCACCTCTTGACAAAACTGATTTAATCAAATCACCTCTTGACAAAACGGCACCTCCGGACAAAACTGCTCCTCTTGGCAAAACTGATTCGATCTCATCACCTCTTGACAAAACTGATTTAATCAAATCACCTCTTGACAAAACTGATTCAATCACATCACCTCTTGACAAAACTGATTCAATCAAATCACCTCTTGACAAAACTGATTTAATCAAATCACCTCTTGACAAAACGGCACCTCCGGACAAAACTGCTCCTCTTGGCAAAACTGATTCGATCTCATCACCTCTTGATAAAACTGATTCAATCAAATCACCTCTTGAAAAAACTGATTCAATCACATCACCTCTTGGCAAAACCGTTTCTGTAAAATCACCCCTTGGCAATACTAACTCAACCACATCACCCATTGGCAAACTGAATTTACCAGTAATTCCCCCGTTTAGCAAGTCGGACTCAACGCTAACCCCCGGGGACCAGACCGACTATCTCCGTCCAGAGGCCATCGCCGACTCGCCCCGCCAGTCTAGGAAGTCACGACCTCGTCCGAAGTCTGCGTTCTACCCCGTCGGCTCCAACAAACTACCGGGCCTTGTCATCAACCCGGTGGCCCTGCTCCCTGGGGCCCGGCCCCCTCCCCGCAACGCCGCCCCACAAGCCGTCATCGACTTCGATTCGGCCGCCGATACCTCCAAACAGAACCTCGGATCGCTGACCAAAAACAGGGCGGCCTTACCGCGCAACAGACGGCCTCCCGGCAAGCGGCAGCAGTCGGCGAGTTCAGTGAGTACCGACGGAAAGAACACCTCCGGGGTTCCTGATGTCACGCCAACCGAGACTAAACCACAGATCGATCCTTTAGTTGCGTCTACTGACAAGCGTGGAGGCTTGCAGTCAGCCAAACTTACACAACCATCGCCTGTACTCGACAACCAACCAACACCCCATGATGTAATAGATGCACCCATGTTGGTATCACCCACTACAAAGCCATCTGATGTAGTCCCACCCACTACAAAGCCATCTGGTGTAGCCCCACCCACTACAAAGCCATCTGGTGTAGCCCCACCCACTACAAAGCCATCTGGTGTAGCCCCACCCACTACAAAGCCATCTGGTGTAGCCCCACCCACTACAAAGCCATCTGGTGTAGCCCCACCCACTACAAAGCCATCTGGTGTAGCCCCACCCACTACAAAGCCACCTGGTGTAGCCCCACCCACTACAAAGCCATCTGATGTAGTCCCACCCACTACAAAGCCATCTGGTGTAGCCACATCCAAATCACTAGAACCACCTGTACCAATTCCATTTCCTGTAGAACCTCGTGGTTCTGTTTCGCAGATTCTAGAACAAACTGGTTCAGTTTCGGAAACAGGAGAACCACCAGTACCCAAGGCAACCATTCTAGAACCACCTGTATCCACTCCTGTTGTTCCCAAAGGATCGATACGAGACAGCGATATATTCGGTGATACAACCGATATCTTTTCTGATCTTCCAAAATTGTCGAAATCGCCACGATCGAAAAAAAGAAATCCGAGAGATAAAGAGCGTAAGGAGCAGTCTGTAGATATCTTCGCCGCTGAGTCGAAGGATATCTTTGGGGGCGGTGCCGCCGATATATTCGCCAATCCCAAAAGTAAAGATAACGCTGTCGAAGATATATTCGCTACAGATTCACCCTCAACAAAGCGCAAAGCGAAATCTAAATCGTCAAACAAATCGAATAAGTCAGGTTCTACTGGGAGCAGAGCAGTCGATTCAATATTCGAAACAAATTCCTCGATATTTGATGATCCACTCCAAAATAATAAATAATCTATTTATTCACTTACATAATTAATTATAACTTATTTATTTATTTCAAAATTATATTTTTGCGATAATTATTTGCAAAATATCGTGAACTTGTACGAAACATATTGCTAATTTGCGACCTTGTTTAACGGTGCGTTGTAACGACGCCTTACGTACGATGTGGCGCTGCGCGTCTGGTATGGTTACAGAATATTAGCTAAGCAGAATGTTAGCGAAAACTGCAAACGTTAAATTTGGAACAACTTTTTGCTTTTGTTAACGATAATATCAAGGATGTATCAGGAATATCGTAGCTCAATATTTTTCCGTAATGTAAACCGTAACGTAATAGCATTTTCAATACCGTAACGTAATTTTACTTCGCAGCTTTCGGACACAAAACTTTCACTTTCACTTGCACGTTCTAGCTAATTCAATATAAAGCTAAATGCTTTTATAGGTTTTGTTTGTCTTCTCTATGGTCTTCTTATGGCCAGCCTCCCGGCTTCTCCAGTTATTTATGATGAAGTCCCCCTATCAATATTGCCAAAAGCTAAAAGCCAAAAACACAAAAACAACATAAACATAATTCAAACTATATGATACATGACCTAAATAATAGTTTGAGGACTCGACAAATTAATCTGTTTAGAGTTCCAGCAACACTATTGTACAGAGTCCTAGAACACAATAAATCTCGTTCTGAGTTTCTCACAAAGTTTCGGAGTTAATTTCAAGATTAATAAATTCTTAGTTTATTATAAGGAAAATAATAATAACGTTTTATACCGGAGTTAAGGGAGTAAAGTTTAGTTTCCTAGCGACTAGAAGCAGTATTAGCAGGAGAGTAGCAGCCCGGGATTTTATATCACAGAAATTCCAGAATATAATATATTTTTTTAATATTTTTTAGTATTGGGTGAATATTCTAGAACAGTAGTAGAATGTTTTTGTATGATAAGCTACCCGTTCCCGTTCTACCAAAGCTTACTGGAATACCGTCAGTGCCGGTGTTCTACACAGGAATACAGAATAGTGATCAATAAAGCGGAAATTTGAAGTTAATTTTATGTTAAGTTAATTTGCAATTTCAAAACATTGAAACTTCTGTATAATTTTCCGATATTTAGACAAAATTAGGATGAAACTTTAAATATCTCTTTGTGTTCCTATGGAATCTGAACCGGTTATTACGTTACGGTATTTTCGGTAATACGAATTATTTTTTCGGAATACCGTAACGTAACGTAACGTAAAACATCCTTGGATAATATTATTCAATTGAATTACAATTTTACAAATGTGTTTTACCTACCTACTTTATATCGGAATAAAGCTACGTACCATATTATCTATATTATTATAGATACTTTTCAACGAACATGTTCTAATATTTATTATTTATTTTTCAAGCAGTTTAACTATTATTGCATTGGCCAAGTAATTATCTACTATTTACAGCATATCGTGTTATACTAATGTGACACCCATCCATATCTTAGTAGTAAAGGCTAAGAGTAGCCGCGGTGCGACTGGTGCAATAATATTGGTAATGGATGGAGATAACATATTTTCAAACGCACTAAAGGCAAAACTTTGAAAGAAAGCCATAGTTTCTGACTCACAAGTTAATTAGGAGGATGACAATAAAAATTAATGATATATTCAATTCGCTCAATAATTCCTTAGTTTGATAATTAAGATGCTATTTGGGATATTATGTAATAATGTAGCTATCGTATAAACCCGCTCATCTAGGTTGAATCTATAGAACGTATCTATCGTATAAACCCGCTCATCTAGGTTGAATCTATAGAACGTAGCTATCGTATAAACCCGCTCATCTAGGTTGAATCTATAGAACGTAGCTATCGTATAAACCCGCTCATCTAGGTTGAATCTATAGAACGTATCTATCGTATAAACCCGCTCATCTAGGTTGAATCTATAGAACGTAGCTATCGTATAAACCCGCTCATCTACTGTAGGTTGAATCTATAGAACGTAGCTATCGTATAAACCCGCTCATCTAGGTTGAATCTATAGAACGTAGCTATCGTATAAACCCGCTCATCTAGGTTGAATCTATAGAACGCAGCTATCGTATAAACCCGCTCATCTAGGTTGAATCTATAGAACGTAGCTATCGTATAAACCCGCTCATCTAGGTTGAATCTATAGAACGTAGCTATCGTATAAACCCGCTCATCTAGGTTGAATCTATAGAACGTAGCTATCGTATAAACCCGCTCATCTAGGTTGAATCTAGAACGTAGCTATCGTATAAACCCGCTCATCTAGGTTGAATCTATAGAACGTATCTATCGTATAAACCCGCTCATCTAGGTTGAATCTATAGAACGTAGCTATCGTATAAACCCGCTCATCTACTGTAGGTTGAATCTATAGAACGTAGCTATCGTATAAACCCGCTCATCTAGGTTGAATCTATAGAACGTAGCTATCGTATAAACCCGCTCATCTAGGTTGAATCTATAGAACGTAGCTATCGTATAAACCCGCTCATCTAGGTTGAATCTATAGAACGTAGCTATCGTATAAACCCGCTCATCTAGGTTGAATCTATAGAACGTATCTATCGTATAAACCCGCTCATCTAGGTTGAATCTATAGAACGTAGCTATCGTATAAACCCGCTCATCTACTGTAGGTTGAATCTATAGAACGTAGCTATCGTATAAACCCGCTCATCTAGGTTGAATCTATAGAACGTAGCTATCGTATAAACCCGCTCATCTAGGTTGAATCTATAGAACGTAGCTATCGTATAAACCCGCTCATCTACTGTAGGTTGAATCTATAGAACGTAGCTATCGTATAAACCCGCTCATCTAGGTTGAATCTATAGAACGTAGCTATCGTATAAACCCGCTCATCTAGGTTGAATCTATAGAACGTAGCTATCGTATAAACCCGCTCATCTAGGTTGAATATAGAACGTAGCTATCGTATAAACCCGCTCATCTAGGTTGAATCTATAGAACGTATCTATCGTATAAACCCGCTCATCTAGGTTGAATCTATAGAACGTAGCTATCGTATAAACCCGCTCATCTACTGTAGGTTGAATCTATAGAACGTAGCTATCGTATAAACCCGCTCATCTAGGTTGAATCTATAGAACGTAGCTATCGTATAAACCCGCTCATCTAGGTTGAATCTATAGAACGTAGCTATCGTATAAACCCGCTCATCTAGGTTGAATCTATAGAACGTAGCTATCGTATAAACCCGCTCATCTAGGTTGAATCTATAGAACGTAGCTATCGTATAAACCCGCTCATCTAGGTTGAATCTATAGAACGTAGTTATCGTATAAACCCGCTCATCTAGGTTGAATCTATAGAACGTAGCTATCGTATAAACCCGCTCATCTAGGTTGAATCTAGAACGTAGCTATCGTATAAACCCGCTCATCTAGGTTGAATCTAGAACGTAGCTATCGTATAAACCCGCTCATCTAGGTTGAATCTATAGAACGTAGCTATCGTATAAACCCGCTCATCTAGGTTGAATCTATAGAACGTAGCTATCGTATAAACCCGCTCATCTAGGTTGAATCTATAGAACGTATCTATCGTATAAACCCGCTCATCTAGGTTGAATCTATAGAACGTAGCTATCATATAAACCCGCTCATCTAGGTTGAATCTAGAACGTAGCTATCGTATAAACCCGCTCATCTAGGTTGAATCTATAGAACGTAGCTATCGTATAAACCCGCTCATCTAGGTTGAATCTATAGAACGTAGCTATCGTATAAACCCGCTCATCTAGGTTGAATCTAGAACGTAGCTATCATATAAACCCGCTCATCTAGGTTGAATCTAGAACGTAGCTATCGTATAAACCCGCTCATCTAGGTTGAATCTAGAACGTAGCTATCGTATAAACCCGCTCATCTAGGTTGAATCTATAGAACGTAGCTATCGTATAAACCCGCTCATCTAGGTTGAATCTATAGAACGTATCTATCGTATAAACCCGCTCATCTAGGTTGAATCTATAGAACGTAGCTATCGTATAAACCCGCTCATCTAGGTTGAATCTATAGAACGTAGCTATCGTATAAACCCGCTCATCTAGGTTGAATCTATAGAACGTAGCTATCGTATAAACCCGCTCATCTAGGTTGAATCTATAGAACGTAGCTATCGTATAAACCCGCTCATCTAGGTTGAATCTATAGAACGTAGCTATCGTATAAACCCGCTCATCTAGGTTGAATCTATAGAACGTAGCTATCGTATAAACCCGCTCATCTAGGTTGAATCTATAGAACGTAGCTATCGTATAAACCCGCTCATCTAGGTTGAATCTATAGAACGTAGCTATCGTATAAACCCGCTCATCTAGGTTGAATCTATAGAACGTATCTATCGTATAAACCCGCTCATCTAGGTTGAATCTATAGAACGTAGCTATCGTATAAACCCGCTCATCTAGGTTGAATCTAGAACGTAGCTATCGTATAAACCCGCTCATCTAGGTTGAATCTATAGAACGTAGCTATCGTATAAACCCGCTCATCTAGGTTGAATCTATAGAACGTATCTATCGTATAAACCCGCTCATCTAGGTTGAATCTATAGAACGTAGCTATCGTATAAACCCGCTCATCTAGGTTGAATCTATAGAACGTAGCTATCGTATAAACCCGCTCATCTAGGTTGAATCTATAGAACGTAGCTATCGTATAAACCCGCTCATCTAGGTTGAATCTATAGAACGTAGCTATCGTATAAACCCGCTCATCTAGGTTGAATCTATAGAACGTAGCTATCGTATAAACCCGCTCATCTAGGTTGAATCTATAGAACGTAGCTATCGTATAAACCCGCTCATCTAGGTTGAATCTATAGAACGTAGCTATCGTATAAACCCGCTCATCTAGGTTGAATCTATAGAACGTAGCTATCGTATAAACCCGCTCATCTAGGTTGAATCTATAGAACGTATCTATCGTATAAACCCGCTCATCTAGGTTGAATCTATAGAACGTAGCTATCGTATAAACCCGCTCATCTAGGTTGAATCTATAGAACGTAGCTATCGTATAAACCCGCTCATCTAGGTTGAATCTATAGAACGTATCTATCGTATAAACCCGCTCATCTAGGTTGAATCTATAGAACGTAGCTATCGTATAAACCCGCTCATCTAGGTTGAATCTATAGAACGCAGCTATCGTATAAACCCGCTCATCTAGGTTGAATCTATAGAACGTAGCTATCGTATAAACCCGCTCATCTAGGTTGAATCTATAGAACGTATCTATCGTATAAACCCGCTCATCTAGGTTGAATCTATAGAACGTAGCTATCGTATAAACCCGCTCATCTAGGTTGAATCTATAGAACGTAGCTATCGTATAAACCCGCTCATCTAGGTTGAATCTATAGAACGTAGCTATCATATAAACCCGCTCATCTAGGTTGAATCTATAGAACGTAGCTATCGTATAAACCCGCTCATCTAGGTTGAATCTATAGAACGCAGCTATCGTATAAACCCGCTCATCTAGGTTGAATCTATAGAACGTAGCTATCGTATAAACCCGCTCATCTAGGTTGAATCTATAGAACGTAGCTATCGTATAAACCCGCTCATCTAGGTTGAATCTATAGAACGTAGCTATCGTATAAACCCGCTCATCTAGGTTGAATCTATAGAACGTAGCTATCGTATAAACCCGCTCATCTAGGTTGAATCTATAGAACGTAGCTATCGTATAAACCCGCTCATCTAGGTTGAATCTATAGAACGTAGCTATCGTATAAACCCGCTCATCTAGGTTGAATCTATAGAACGTAGCTATCGTATAAACCCGCTCATCTAGGTTGAATCTATAGAACGTAGCTATCGTATAAACCCGCTCATCTAGGTTGAATCTATAGAACGTAGTTATCGTATAAACCCGCTCATCTAGCTTCAAGCTGTCATCATAACTAGCGATGTAGTAGTGCGAACGGTGCCTAACTTAGTAGTATTCCGTAAACACTATGTGATTGATTGACACTTTTATTAAATAATGTTACTGGTTGCCCTCTAGCCACGATCTATAAACTGTATTTCAGCTTGAAATCAACTTGTTTATATTTTCATTCAGCTCCTACTATAAACTGTATCAGCTATTAGTTGCTTAACGTCATGTGCAGCTGCTCTTAAAACAGGCTGCTAATACTAGATCGGGCTTAAATTAATTATTTACAGTGCAGTGTGAGTGTGGTAACTAGAATTAATTGCATATGAATCGGATCCATTCTTAACATTACAACAATAATTATAATAATTAAGCGATAAGTTGAGATAATGTAACAATATCAGCCACGTCCATTAATTGTATGAAAATGCACTATTCACTGGCACTAAACCTCCCTCGCTGCGCTCGGTCTACACATATATACTCGGGCCATAGTGCTGAATGGAATACTTTATAAACAGTGACGTTATTCCTGCTCAACATGCTTTAAATATGGTGTCTGTTTATAGTCTTGGAAGTAGTTTAAAACCAATTTGTAAAGTAAAACTCTCAGTTTTACTGTGTAATAATATTTATTATATATCTATATTATATTATAATAATATTTATTATTACTGAGTAATAATTAATTTATGTTTGACATACATTAGATAACTGGTAATCGATTATCACCTTGATATGTTATTGACGCTATAATAGTTTGCATTGCAGCTTCGCCAAAATAAATTATAATTTAATCTCATATATTTTCCTATGCAATTAATAATGTGATTCTTTGTTTAAATTAAATAAAGTGAATGTATTTATTTATTATGCATTCGGATTTTGCTATCTTCTGGGTTTACAATTATTGTTATGTGCTATTGTTATTTATTTTAGATATTTATGCGGCATTCGTATCAGTTATGAATAATAAACATTATATACCGGTACATACGTAAATATACACATTCCGAGACAGACTATTATTTTCACTCGTTTATAATACGAGACTGTGGGCGACAGGTAACACTCGTGTGAACGGTAACCCTGGTTACATTCAGAGCGCGCAAGGTCCGCTTTATACCTCACATTGTATTACCGGTACTGTGGGGCGAGCCACGAAGTGAGTGAGCCTTAGCGTAGTGGTACCATTAATCAACCTGTCGTTCTGTCGCGTCCAATTTTAAACGTTAATAACTCAGCCAATCTTTGATGAAATCTATCCAAACTTGGTACACATGTTGTTTGGCAAAAGTTTAGAAATTTTCCAAGTAGAATTTCCGTGTGGCCTTCGAGAAGCTAAGATAATAGCAGTTAATTAGTTAATTAAGTTGATTACGGTAAAAAAACCATTTTCAACCTGCCTTTTAAAGGAAATTAATTGTTTTACAGTATAAGATTTAAATAATTATACTTAAAAATTATACAGATGTAATCCACATACGCCATTCTATTATAGTTTTTAATTAGTTCAAGTGATTTGCTTTATTAATTGTGTCTTTAATTGATCTAAAGTAATTAAAACGTCATAAAAAAGTTGTGTTGTGGCTGTAGACTAACCAGAGAGGAATTGTACTGTAATAGGCAACCAGTATTGCTATTCCAGCCCAGACATCATTCTTGAAATCCAACATCCCAACATCCTTCCTGTATTGACTCTACTGTAAGTGTTGTATTGCTATCTCAGGTAAATGACAGATATAATAACATAAATACAATCCATGGCATGGCTGTTGTGTAGGCTTCTGAAATAGTTTATTCCACAATGTATATGTCTGGTTATTTTTTAATTGAATTTTTGCAAAGTAGTAAAATTAATGTTCTTAAAAATAATATTATTATTTTATATGTAACCTAGGAAATTAGCTACATTTTTTCGCTGCAGCTTTAAGAGTGTACATTGATTTAATATTATTTCAATACCCATATTACTACATCGGCATAAGATGCGTTGGCGTTGTATCACACATCTCCACATATCACACATCTCCACATAGATGTATCAACAGTTACTCGCACAGTTTCGAAACTTCGCATAGTTATAACTGTATAAAGATCGTCAGTCTGCGTTTAGGAAAAATATTTTATGACAAAACAGGACAAGCGACGAGCGCAACGAGGCATATAATGAAGACGAGTACTGCGTTGACTAAATTGTTATATAAACCACCTGGCTTCACATATTGATCGCATCCCTAGTTATTATTATTATAAAGATCGTCCTAGCCTGCGTTTAAGAAATATATTTAAATACAAAACAGGACGAACGCGAAGAGGCTTATAATTAAAACGAGTACTGCGTTTATTATATTCCTATAAACCACCTGGCTTTGCATATTTAACGTGCGATTGGAAATAAGTTCGTGCTACCCTTCCGTGGGTGGTAGATGTCGCGGTTATGTATTGGTGGGAGGGGGGGGGGGATGTGCAGATTAAAAGGGGTGAACACGTACTGTCCCCCTTTCTTTGATTAATTGGTGGTGTGGGTTAATATCTCATAACCTGATTTTGTGATACAGTCGTACAATTTTAATTTGTATCTCATAACTGGGCCTCGTGCTGCGCGAAGGCCCCATGAACGTGTAATAAAGGTTGCCATTCATATAAATTATCGCATAGTATTCGTGGTTGGAATAAGTAGACTCGTTCTGCTCCTTAACGTGCTGCGCGAAGGCGCCATTCAATACAACTTTGCCGAATTTGTAAACCTTTGATTGACTTTGACATGTATTGTATACCTAGTTGTTTAAATCTCATCTAAGAGGTTCAATTACTGAGATATATATTTGCGTTCAAAAATTCCCGAAATACCATAGTTACACCACACTTGAGTTACACTGGAGTAACCATAGTTACACACCACACTTGAGTTACACACCACACTTGAGTTACACACGACACTTGAGTTACACTGGTGTAACCATAGTTACACACCACACTTGAGTTACACAAGTGTAACCATAGTTACACTCCACACTTGAGTTACACAAGTGTAACCATAGTTACACTCCACACTTGAGTTACACTGGTGTAACCATAGTTTCACACCACACTTGAGTTACACACCACACTTGAGTTACACAAGTGTAACCATAGTTACACACCACACTTGAGTTACACGGGTGTAACCATAGTTACACACCACACTTGAGTTACACAAGTGTAACCATAGTTACACACCACACTTGAGTTACACAAGTGTAACCATAGTTACACTCCACACTTGAGTTACACTGGTGTAACCATAGTTTCACACCACACTTGAGTTACACAAGTGTAACCATAGTTACACACCACACTTGAGTTACACGGGTGTAACCATAGTTACACACCACACTTGAGTTACACGGGTGTAACCATAGTTTCACACCACACTTGAGTTACACTGGTGTTTAACCATAGTTACACACCACACCTGAGTTACACACCACACTTGAGTTACACTGGTGTAACCATAGTTACACACCACACTTGAGTTACACAAGTGTAACCATAGTTACACTCCACACTTGAGTTACACAAGTGTAACCATAGTTACACTCCACACTTGAGTTACACTGGTGTAACCATAGTTTCACACCACACTTGAGTTACACACCACACTTGAGTTACACAAGTGTAACCATAGTTACACACCACACTTGAGTTACACTGGTGTAACCATAGTTACACACCACACTTGAGTTACACAAGTGTAACCATCGTTACACACCACACTTGAGTTACACAAGTGTAACCATAGTTACACTCCACACTTGAGTTACACTGGTGTAACCATAGTTTCACACCACACTTGAGTTACACACCACACTTGAGTTACACAAGTGTAACCATAGTTACACACCACACTTGAGTTACACGGGTGTAACCATAGTTTCACACCACACTTGAGTTACACACCACACTTGAGTTACACAAGTGTAACCATAGTTACACACCACACTTGAGTTACACTGGTGTAACCATAGTTACACACCACACTTGAGTTACACAAGTGTAACCATAGTTACACACCACACTTGAGTTACACAAGTGTAACCATAGTTACACTCCACACTTGAGTTACACTGGTGTAACCATAGTTTCGCACCACACTTGAGTTACACACCACACTTGATTTACACAAGTGTAACCATAGTTACACACCACACTTGAGTTACACGGGTGTAACCATAGTTACACACCACACTTGAGTTACACTGGTGTTTAACCATAGTTACACACCACACTTGCGTTAAACAAGTGTATCCATAGTTACACCCATCACTTGAGTTACACAAGTGTAACCATAGTTACACCACACTTGAGTTACACTGGTGTAACCATAGTTACACACCACACTTGAGTTGCACTGGTGTAACCATAGTTACACACCACACTTGCGTTAAACAAGTGTATCCATAGTTACACATGTGTAACCATAGTTAAACCCATCACTTGAGTTACACAAGTGTAACCATAGTTACACCACACTTGAGTTACACTGGTGTAACCATAGTTACACCACACTTGAGTTAGACTGGTGTAACCATAGTTACACACCACACTTAAGTTAAACAAGTGTAACCACAGTTACACACAACTCTTGAGTTACACTGGTGTAATCATAGTTACACACAACACTTGCGTTAAACAAGTGTATCCATAGTTACACCCATCACTTGAGTTACACAAGTGTAACCATAGTTACACCACACTTGAGTTACACTGGTGTAACCATAGTTACACACCACACTTGAGTTGCACTGGTGTAACCATAGTTACACACCACACTTGCGTTAAACAAGTGTATCCATAGTTACACATGTGTAACCATAGTTACACCCATCACTTGAGTTACACAAGTGTAACCATAGTTACACCACACTTGAGTTACACTGGTGTAACCATAGTTACACCACACTTGAGTTAGACTGGTGTAACCATAGTTTCACACCACACTTGAGTTACACAAGTGTAACCATAGTTACACACCACACTTGAGTTACACGGGTGTGACCATAGTTACACACCACACTTGAGTAACACTGGTGTTTAACCATAGTTACACACCACACTTGCGTTAAACAAGTGTATCCATAGTTACACCCATCACTTGAGTTACACAAGTGTAACCATAGTTACACCACACTTGAGTTACACTGGTGTAACCATAGTTACACACCACACTTGAGTTGCACTGGTGTAACCATAGTTACACACCACACTTGCGTTACACTGGTGTTTAACCATAGTTACACACCACACTTGAGTTACACACCACACTTGAGTTACACACCACACTTGAGTTACACTGGTGTAACCATAGTTACACACCACACTTGAGTTACACTGGTGTAACCATAGTTACACACCACACTTGAGTTACACAAGTGTAACCATAGTTACACTCCACACTTGAGTTACACAAGTGTAACCATAGTTACACTCCACACTTGAGTTACACTGGTGTAACCATAGTTTCACACCACACTTGAGTTACACACCACACTTGAGTTACACAAGTGTAACCATAGTTACACACCACACTTGAGTTACACTGGTGTAACCATAGTTACACCACACTTGAGTTAGACTGATGTAACCATAGTTACACACCACACTTGAGTTAAACAAGTGTAACCACAGTTACACACCACACTTGAGTTACACTGGTGTAACCATAGTTACACACAACTCTTGAGTTACACTGGTGTAATCATAGTTACACCCGACACTTGAGTTACACAAGCGTAACCATAGTTACACCCGACACTTGAGTTACACAAATATAACCATAGTTACTACACCCAATACTTGAGTTACACAATTGTAACCATAGTTACACCCAACACTTGAGTTACACAAGCGCAACCATAGTTACAACCCGACACTTGAGTTACATAAGCGTAACCATAGTTACACCCAACACTTGAGTTACACAAGCGCAACCATAGTTACAACCCGACACTTGAGTTACACAAGCGCAACCATAGTTCGAACCCGACACTTGAGTTACACAAGTGTAACCATAGTTACGCCCAACACGAGTTACACAAGCGCAACCATAGTTACACCCGACGCTTCAGTTACACAGGCGTAACCATAGTTACACCCAACACTTGAGCTACACAAGTGTAACCATAGTTACACCTAACACTTGAGTTACACAAGCGCGACCATAGTTAGAACCCGACACTTGAGTTACACAAGTGTAACCATAGTTACACCCGACACTTGAGTTACACAAGTGTAACCATAGTTACACCCGACACTTAAGTTACACAAGCGTAACCATAGTTACACCCAACACTTGAGTTACACAAGTGTAACCATAGTTACACCCGACACTTGAGTTACACAAGCGTAACCATAGTTACACCCGACACTTGAGTTACACAAGTGTAACCATAGTTTAAAATAATATACCACTGAAGACGCGCGGGAGGCGTGAAATAGCTATATGGTAAACTAACAATATTTTATATTAGCCGTGGCTCAAGACCCTTACTCGTCATTAATTTTTATAACCATAGTTATACCCGACACTTGAGGTACACAAATATAACCATAGTTACACCCAATACTTGAGTTACACAAGTGTAACCATAGTTACACCCAACACTTGAGTTACGCAAGCGCAACCCCGACACTTGAGTTACACAAGCCCAACCATAGTTAGAACCCGACACTTGAGTTACACAAGCGTAACCATAGTTACGCCCGACTCTTGAGTTACACAAGCGTAATCATAGTTACACCCAACACTTGAGTTATACAAGTGTAACCATAGTTACACCCGACACTTGAGTTACACAAGCGTAACCATAGTTACACCCGACACTTGAGTTACACAAGTGTAACCATAGTTACACCCAACACTTGAGTTACACAAGCGCAACCCCGACACTTGAGTTACACAAGCGCAACCATAGTTAAAACCCGAAACTTGAGTTACAAAGTGTAACCATAGTTACACCCGACACTTAGTTACACATGCGTAACCATAGTTACACCCAACACTTGAGCTACACAAGTGTAACCATAGTTACATGTAACACTTTGAATGTTAAGTGTATTATTATGTATGTTTAGTGATTTTTTCCTATTGATGGAAAGCCTGACATTAGCAGTACTTAATGTACTGAATGTACCGACATTAGTACCAAAATTTGTACGATTTGGATGATGATCTTGTAGCTAACATAATTTTCTTAATTACCCTGTGAATTCTCTCAACCATTCTATTTGACTGAGGGTAGCGAACGGATATTTTTCTACTAAGTTACAGCCAATCGTAGCGAGGTATTTCTTAAACTCATGGGACCGAAATTCTTCTGCATTGTCAGAAACTAATGAACGTGGTAGCCAAACCTGGCAAAGATTTCATCATAAGTTCTCGACAAACCGCTTTCAGGGAAGAGTTCATTGTATCAAAATTATCATAAGGTGAAACTTGGGGTCTATCTTCCCGGTATAGTAAATATGAATGAAGAAGTTTTTATTACGGTACCTTACGGTCATCTACAGAGACTATGAAATAATAAAGATATGTAAATACTAAATTTGAAACAATGCAAATACTGGCAGTTCACCTTATGATAATAACGATTTCATCCAGCTTCATAATGACTTGCAGTTTTGGAATTATGAACTGGGGTTCCCTCGATGTATCGTGAACCATAATCGACTAGTGTTAAACACTTAACACCTTCTATAAAGCACACAGTCTATTGCAATGCGTTCCCAGGGATGAATAATCGGATTGTTTAAAACTCTGAGTTGGTAAAGGGTCATGGGCTAGCTGACAGTTGTAACACGATGAAACTAACAATTGTGCAGATTTAGCCATTCCAGGCCATCAAACGTTAGCAACCAGTAATTCTGTCATTTTATTTATCCCAGGATGCCCTTCATGGGCCAATTTCAAAATCAAGGGTCGCAGGGACAGTGGTACAACCAACTGTGTACTCTTCATCAATACTGATGAATCTCCTACCTCTATCACAGACATCATCCATACCGGATCATACTACAAATAATATTTATTACGTGTGTGAATTGATTTTGCTCAAATTACTTGCAAACCCTTTCTACTTCGATGCTCTTTCAATACATGTAATAATATTTAAGAAATTCAACAAAAAAATTTAACATCGCATCTACCAGACATCTACCTCGCTATGTTTTTTTATTTTTAACTCTTCCTATAACAGTATAAGTACATATTATAGATGAGAGAAAATAGAATGAAAAAATGAAAAAAATCATACATACAGTATTATTATTAATCATTGTCCCGCCTGAGGTCTTTAAAAAACCTGAGTGTTTGGAGCTAATTTTTTCCCATAGTACATTAGACATGTACAGAACGACAAGAATCCCACAAGAAATGAAAACAAATAAGTTGGTGCCAGTTCCCAAGAAGGGCAACCTAACACTCTATGGTTCTTTTCGGGGAATCTCATTGATCTCGATTGCTGCAAAGTTATAGAATTCTATTAAATTGCATTAGGGATCCCATTGAGTGACTGCTCTGTGGAAATCAGAATGGGTTCCATAAAGGTCGTGGGACCATGGAGCCCATTTTGGCACTTAGAAGGATAATCGAAGAGTTATCAAAAAAGAAAGACAAACATCTGGCATCTGGCTGTTATCTTTGTTGACTTCTTCAAGACCTTTGATTCAGTCTCTCGCTCACGTATGTTCAGCATACTTTCAATATATGGGATTCCTGATGAAATTATTGCAGCAATCAGATCAGTATATTATGGTCTACATGTGTGTCTACTGTTGATGGTGACACTGAACCATGCGAAGTTTTATAGGGAGTCTTCCAGGGAGACGCACCATTCTTAATCATAATTGTGGTTGACTATGTTCTACGCATGTCGTTAGATCATCATAATGATGATGGGATGGTACCTCCACCTACTGGCTCCAGAAGTCGAGGAAATCCTGCCAAGTACCTAACTGATCTAGACTTTGCTGATGACTTAGGAGTACTCTCAGAATCACTAGAAGAAGCCCAACGGCTCCTCAGCCCATTAGAACAGGCTGCTTCTAGTGTTTGTCTTTTTGTTAACTCCAGAACGACGAATATTTTGATAGTTAAATTTGAAAGTCCTCAGCAAATCTCTGATCGGATGAGCATAAGCTCAAATGATGGTATGCTTAGCATGTGGACGACTTCAGTTACTGGGATCACGGATCCGGAACTAGGTGAGGACCTTCATATGCGTAAGGGAAAGGCATGGGAAGCCTTGAATAGGCTTTCCGGGATTTGGAAGTCACACAGAAGAAATACATCGGAAACTTAAGGCCCGATTGTTCAGTTGTTCCAGTACTCCTCTATGGGAATCCATGCTGGGCTCTAACTGCTGAGGACACCAAATCTCTGGATGGCACATTCACAATAATATTTTTTTGTCATACAGTATCTATAAGGCGCTGCTTTAGGTTAACTGTATTTAACCACACTAATCTAACAATAATTACATTTTTTTTTATGGGAGGTTATTATCTAGAATTCTAGGTGGTAAAATATTGAAAAAAGTCATACTTGTACCAAAAGCCTCGTATATGGCGATAAGATTATGTCACCACGTTTACATACTAGGCCATCCATTAACTAGTTAATTATCCATTTCGTATTACTTTTTGTGTAATTGCTTGTTGTGTAAAAGTTTTATCTGTCGATGCGATTTTGAATTTAATTGGTACAACTTGATTAATATATATGGACTGGAGAAGGAAAAAAAAAGAATGCTACCGGTACGCTGGGTTCACTGTAAAAGCTTTTGCGGACATAATAATTCATTTTACACAATGCGCTAAATACTCTAAAGGGACTTATAATTGTATACCTACGCGCCTGTCAAGAAACACCGAGTTGGGATGACGAAATCTACCAGCTGTTTCTTTGTGTGAGAAATGTTCCTTTGTTGACATATCTCAGCCAATCAGAGCGATCTCCCCTTTTGTTTACAGCAGCCTACGGGAGATGACGCAATAGGCAGTTTTTCCTAGAATCCTACCTCATTCAGGATTCATTCCGAAGTTCTGACGTTTCAGACTTTGCCCTAAACATCAGAGGCTAGAGTCATAAGAACGCAAATCTATGAACTTATCTCACATCATAACATTGCTTCGTAATTCATACCAACTCAAATCAAACCTACACTGCTTACTGACTCTTTTCACCGCACTGCTTTAACCCTTTCCGGCCTGAATTAATTTAATTTAGGAAAAAAAATTGGTTGGTCTTGTTAATGGGTTAATTATACACCAAATAATAATTTTCGATGAAAAAATTTTCAAAAAATTATTTCCAATGTTGTTTTTTTTATTGTATACAAAAGTATACGTTAGGTATATTAAACATGTTCCCAATGTATACTTTTGTATACGAACTCTAGATTGTAAGTACTTACATACATAAATCGTATAGTAAGTATATTCTCTCTCTCTCTATATATATATATAGAATAAACAAAGCACGCAACGAGCAGGCAATTTTAATTATAAAATTTAAATTATGTTTTTTGGTAATAAAAAGCTGTCAATACTGTGAAATTTGCCAAAATGCCAAAATTTTATAATTTTGTGTGTTTTCACAACACACGTTGTTTAAAAGCAACACAGTGCGACAAAAAACTTAAAATGAAGAATTATACAGTGAATGTTTTTTTCTGTCAGTTTTGTTCAAGTTTGAAAAAAACAGTATTGACTGACTTTTTTCAATTGTTTGTATGTCTATCTGCCCTGCCTGTATACTGTGGGTGTACAACATCTACTCCCCAACGGTGGCTGCACCACATCTACTCCCCAATGGTTGCTGAATCACATCTACTCCCAAGGCCCAATGGTAAACATCTACTCCATATGGTGGCTACACCACATCTACTCCCCAATGGTCAACATTTACTCCATTGGTCGCTACACCACATCTACTCATCAATGGTCAGCATCTACTCCACGATGGTGGCTGCACCACATCTACTCATCAATGGTCAGCATCTACTCCCCAATGGTGGCTGCACCACATCTACTTATCAATGGTGGGTGCGCCAGATTTACTCCCCAATGGTGACTGCGACACATCTACTCCCCATTAGTGGCTGCATCACATCTACTCCCAAGGCCCAATGGTGACTGCGCCACATCTACTCCCACATAGTGGCTGCATCACATCTACTCCCTAATGGTGGGTGTGCTAGATTTACTCCCCAATGGTGACTGCGCCACATCTACCCCCCATTGTGGCTGCATTACATCTACTCCCAAGGCCCAATAGTGACTGCGCCACATCTACTCCCCAATAGTGGCTGCATCACTTCTACTCCCAAGGTCAAATGGTCAACATCTACTCCCCTATGGTTCTACGCCACATCTACTTCACAATGGTGACTGCACCACATCTATCCACAATGGTGACTGCATCACCTCTACTACCCTATGGTCAACATCTACACCCCATGGTGGCTGCGCCACATCTACACCCCAATGGTCAACATCGACTCCCCTCTGGTGGCTGCACCACATCTAGGCCTACACCCCAATGGTGGATGCACCACATCACCCAAACGGTGGCTGAATCATATCTACTCCCCAACTGTGCTGCACCACATCTACTCCACAACTGTGGCTGCACCACTTCTACTCCCCAACTTTATAAACCTAACGTAGACAAATGTATACAGTGATTTATCAATAACACTACCAGCCTACATGTACTGTAAAGTTTATCCTGGAAATATTATTATCTCATTGGACAATCCATCTTTGGAATACCCAATCAAAATTCTCAATATCGCTTTGCCAAAGCGTTTAAATAACCATCTTTCCTATACCAGGTAGTCATCATGTCAATACCTGAAAACACGGCATCTAAAATCGTTCATTGAAGCCTTCTACTACAATTATCCAATCAGAATCGGTAATTTCTAAATAAAGGAAGTGTGATAGTGCCTCAATTGGATGAAACCAACTATAATTAGTTAAAATTATGCAATTCGTAGTGAAATAAATTGAGTGTATACAAAAATATACAGTCGGCCGGAAAGGGTTAATACTGTTTTATATTGTGTTAATTGATGTTTATATTAATGGATGTTATATTTGGAGAATACTGATAAATAATCGTAAACCCCTCAACTTTCTAAATTACTGAGCTAAGCAGAAGGGTGTACCAGTAGCAATTGCGACTCAATTTATAGTGGTTTTTGTGTGAAATAAATGCTATTTCATAATCCCTACGTATGTCAGTTGCAATCTTCCTTATATATGATCAAATTCAGTGACAGTCGGCAAATCAGTGTGCATTAGTGTGAATTAGTGTGAAGTCGTGTGAAGGTTAATAAAGCATTCCTAAAGAATGCGCCATTTGCGATACCTTATAGCCTCTAGTTGTGATTAGTGTAAGTCATTACTCTGTTTGATACTTAAAGCGCCACGTCCCAAAGGAACTGTTAATATTTCCCCGAAAGTAAATATAGTTGTTGGAGATTATATAGTAGCGATCAATCGAATAATACAAAGTAGCCTACTGCAATAACTTTCTCTAGAACCGAATCAAGTCTCCCACACTGTGGGTCATACACCGCGCATAGACTGGTTTCAACTGATGTCAATTAGCAAGGGCAATAATCGATTCAAGGAGACACTTAAATTAGCAGGTTAAACTGTTAAAGGTCTAAAAGCGCGAACATTCACTGTGTCAAGTACAATGCACACATCTCCAACCAGACACTATACAGTATAACATTGGAGGTGTCTCATAGGTTCCCACAAGCTTGACACTATAACAAAGCCGCCTCCGCTTTGCTGGATATTATTTTCGCCGTGAGGACCAGCCTGTGCACAATCTTGTGCTTTAGCAGCCCCATGGTGAAAATAAGCATGGTGCACAGCACAGACCATGACTTTCTTGAGACGACTCCTAAAGGACACTGACCTTGAAGATGTTGATATTCCTGCGAAAGTCATGTGGGATAGGTACTAGGGAGTTGTGGCGGTTCAACCTGTTGATAAGCCGGCATAGCATTCTTAATGCACGCTGCATTGGGTTTGCTAAATTCGATTGCAGGGTGGTGGCGAAATGTTTTTGCTATGCTTGCATAGCATCTCAATGTGCAGTTTCAATGCAGCAGGCCGATTATAATAGTTCGTAGTATCATTAACATAAGGGTGTCTACAGTTAGACAGTACCCCTAGGTAAGTGTAGCCCTTATACTTTCTTACCTGTATTTATAATAATAAATATAATGTTTCGATTGGAGAAAATCTTTATATAACATAAAAAAATTAATATATTAATATTTCAAAGCAATCACACATTGCTCGAATCAATCGCGTATTGGGTTACCATTTCAGCATTTAATTCGAGACCACAACAAACATGCTTTAGAAGGCCTGTCAGCCTGTCAGCCGAGTTAAGATGCTTCATCGTCCATTTGTCTCATGCCACGTCTCTTTGTCTATTAATTGTCTACCTACAGTTGTAATTAAGATCACCCTGACCATTGTATAAGTTGCAGTAAGCTACATTATGTACCGGTAGTTGTACCGGTGACAGTGGGAGTGTACGTACAGTAATAAGATAATAGGCCTACTGCTGTACTGTACTGTAGTATGTTTAAAGCGAAAGTAATTGGTCTACAGCAAGGACTGCTATACTACAGGACTGGCACACTGAATATCCAGACCCCGCTAGCGGGGTCCATTAGTTGCAGAATTCCAGTACTGCTGTCTGGCTGTACAACTGTGTAATCAACCCAATTACTTACCGGTATGTACTTTATTAAATCAGTGGATTTATATTTATGTATTATTATTTAGTAATGTTTAAAAAGGTTTAACATAACTACAGGCTGACAGGCTGCAGCTTAGTACCGGTAGCTACAGTAGTTTTAACACACATCACAGTAATATCAGATTATTCGGGTTATAAACTGGAATGGGGAAACACTGTTGTGTGTATGGATGCGATGACAACTACGAGGGAAGAACTGTACGAACTTTCAAGCTCCCATTCGGCGTGGAACGTCAGCAATGGATTGCTACTCTTCCAAAGCGGTCTGCTCCTGATGGATCGCCCATAAAGTATAGCGCCGATGCTGTTATTTGTATCCGACATTGGCCAGGATTCCCGCAGGATATCCCTCATCGGAAGGTTCCCGGAGGAGCGTTGCGGCCGACTATCCTGCCATTCTTCTTTCCTGGGGTTCCAGCATCCTGTGTTCCTCCGCCACCAGGGAAGTTACGAGCGGAGCCACCGATCGAAGAGCGACAGGTTCAATCGCTAAACCGCCGGGAATTGGCGGGTTCGATATCTTCCGTGGCGATGTCGAAACGTGGATTCGCAACGATGTTCATGTTGAATCCGTCGATATATTTGTTAAGATAACTGCTGATTTCATTATGCTGTATGTTTTTGTCAGCGATTCCTACGCTGGCAAAATATGTATTGAAACGAGGCAGCTTCTCTGCAGTGATATCTATGTTACTGCGTTTAATCCTACTAACAAACGTATATCGCTTAACTATTGCCTCGCTCCTAATGCGCAGCTCATTCGCTGGTCCCAGCTGTTGGAAGTTATTGTCACAGTTAAACGAAGCGTGGTAGGAACGACCGAGAACTTGCTGCTGAAAGCCCGAGAGTTGATTGATGACGCTATCGCCTCCAGTTCTGATTATAAATACAAAACCCAGCTGGAGTTTATATCCCATCAGTTGCAGCTGCATTGTAGCGGTTCAAAGTGTTACTCACAGTCGGATTATCTACTGGCTGTTCAGGGCTACCCGCGTCTGCCATATAGTATACTGCGGCAGATTGCTATTCTTCCATGCGAAAAGAAGATAAGATCGCTAAAACAGGGAGTCACCAGTGATTTGCTCATAGAAATGGCCATTCGTAAAGCAAAGAACAGCTTACCAGCTGGTACGCCTGCTGCCGAATCCCCAAAGGCGATTCTTATAACAGACGAAGTAAAGGTGGTTCCCAAACTATTGTATCAAGGACATGGAGTGTTTGGCTATGCTAAGGATGACCCATCGGAGTTGGCCAACTCAGTCCTCTGCTTGATGGTTAAGATTTTATACGGGGGACCTTCAGTGATGGTGCAGATGATTCCAGTTCATTCCATGACAGCCCTATTTGCCCATACGTGTATCAAGGAAGCAATTACCTCTTTCCACAAACATGGCGGCTATCTAGGGGTGGATTACAGCTGCCATCACATGAGTTGGTTTGGTGGGTAATGGTGTCAGCGACATGGGTAGATTCGGTACCTGATGGAACCATACTATGCTACCGTCAATTAGCGCAGGTGGTCAAAACCATCGCTGTACAGTACGATATAATACCAGCACCCCCCGCAGTTGCATGTACCACCCTTGCGAACACACTGTTAAACGGAATGCAGAAACGCTCCAGCATGATGTGCTCTGAAAAGCGATCTTCCGAAGGTCACGGAACCAACAGGAAATTTCTCCGCATTGCCGGTCTGGATAAAGGACATTAATCTTCTGTAGTGAAGATTGACTATTCGACTATCTATTAATTTAATTGTAATTAATTTTGATAATACAATATGCCTTCAGACATATGTCACATACTGTAATACAACTCAACCCAAATGCCCCTTTTAAGGGCCAATTGCTGTTGTTATTTTGAATCGAGTGTGTCTACCTACACTGCCGGCAATTTATACATATGAAAACCATTGCAGATTGAAATAGCAGCTGCTGGAAATAAATAAATTTTCTAATCGTTATTTAATATTCATTTTGCGTGTTAAAATTTATAATCTTAAATTGCAGATCACAAGAATGTCAACATTATGAAATCTGTACAGTAAAGCTTCAACCACTACGTGGCTCGCCCCACTAAGATGTTTAATTAATGTATTAGGCTGGGCTGGTGGCGAGAGTAGTGGGCGGTGCCGGTGGTGTCTGAATTTATTATGCATAGTACACGAGCACGATTACTACCATACAGTATTATTGTATATGGACTATCACTGGCTTAGCAATAATTATATCAGCCTCAAACGTTAAAGCAGGCAGCGAGGCAGGTTTGAGGTAGCTAGGTTCGTCATAAACACATAAGAAGAATAAATAACAATTTATCTGTGAGAGAAAATTGAAAATTTAACAAATTTGCATCTATTTCGGAGCCATATTAGAAGGGAACTAATGGACCCCGCTAGCGGGGTCTGGATATTCAGTGTGCCAGTCCTGTAGTGTAAAAGCTTTTGCGTAATTAGCCGGTTATTGTCCCCGTAAAGTACTCTGTGGTTGGTTTACCAGGCATAAGGGGGCCGTGTCCTTGCTGTACTGGTGTTTTGGAGGACATAAAAGCCATTTCTTCTGTATTTGTACTTTAGAGGACATAATCTGCAATTTCATGACGTAAAAAGCTCGATACTCTTGAAAACAGTGTCGCTACCATGACGACGGCTAACGGCTGATATTGCCACGTTGCAACTTTCTGTATCTGCCAATAGGATTTGAGTTAGTTTTGATTTCGACCTATCACAGATCTACTGAACTGAATTTCCTATCTTTATGCTCATTCTCTGTGGTGGGTGGAAGCCTTTGTAAATAAGGTTATTCTTATCAGTGTTCAGTGTTATGTTTTTGCCCAGAGCCTAAGAACCGGCTTTTGGCACCTCCGTGTTTCAGTCTTTAGTCTTACATTAGTAGGCTCAATTATAGAACGTATATCTGTTATCTTATCTTATCTTATCTTAACTTAACTACACACGAGTTACACAAGTTAACTCATTCACTTAATAATCATTTATACATTAATATTACTGCTTTTACTGTCGGTTATTCATTATATTGGTTGATGAAATATTATATCGGAATACTGATTAATAGTCAGACACCCCACCTTCTTGATATACTAAAGGTTAGAGAGACCGGTTACAGATAAACGATTGCGACCTATGTTGAGTGGTTTGAAGTGAATCTAATGCTATTTCATATGCCCAACATAAATTGTCTGTTGCTTTCTTTATACGTGACCAAATTTAGTGAAGGTCGGCAGATTAGTGTGCAGTATTGTGCAGCATTGTGTATGAGTGTAACTGATAACAAAACATCTCCTAAAGAATGTGCCATATACGTGAATCTATAGCCTTTTCGTTGTGACTAGTTTAAGTCATAACTCTGTTTATATATTTAGAGCGCCACGTCCTAAAGGAACTGTTAATATTTCCCGAAAGTGAATAATATTTGTCAGAGATTATATATTACGATCAGTCGAATAATACAGTAGGCTTACACCATCAATCATTAAGCCCCGAACTCAGTCTCCCGGGTATATCCAACGGGTGAATGATTGCGCATAGACTGGCTTCGGCTAATGTAGTGTATCAAATACTCGTCATAGGCTAAAGACTATCTATCATCCAAAAGACATTCTAATTTTGGCAGGTTAAACTGTCAAAGGTCTTTAAAAGCGCAAACAATAACAGATATTGCTTCTGGATTGCGGTGTAAGCAATCTAGTCGAAAGTACCGGTCGATCGGTAACCAGTAGGCCTGACTGCCTGATCATCCGGACCGGTACCTACAGCAGTATAGGTACAGCAGTATTATTCGATTTTGATAATTATATACCGGTAGGCCTTAATAATTAATCAGGGACTGCAGCCCTGGTTTTTTATTGAGATTTTACTTATTTCTGTCAAGTTTTATTTGTTTGTAGGCCAGTATTGAACAGAAGACGTGTAAGCCTGATCAGATTGTACAGACAATTTGTAGGCTGAGCTGTTGTCTGATTGCTGTTAAGTCTGAACGGATTGCAGTGTGTGTAGATCACCTGTCCGATAAAGAACGGTTAGGAAGTAGGGGCAGCGAATGCTGTAAGGTAAACCCCCAATTAAAGAATAAGTCGTACTACTGGGTTAGAACGCATACTACCTAATTATTTCGGAGTCTGCATGTCCTGTAGTTTATTTAGGCTTGAGAGTAGTCTGCCATCGTTTAGTCTGTACTTTGTTTGTGTAAGTCTGTACGGGTAGCGTATAATTTTATTTAGATAATTTGTAGGCTGGATAGTTGTCTGGCTGTTATTGGGTCTGAACGGATTGCAGCGTGTGTAGATCACTTGTCCGATAAAGAACGGTTAGGAAGTAGGGGCAGCGAATGCTGTAAGGTAAACCCCCAACTAAAGAATAAGTCGTACTACTGGGTTAGAACGCATACTAGGGGCCGTCCAAGTATGACGTCTGCACTTTTCCCCAAAATGTTGACCCCCTCCCTCCCCTAAATCAGATGTCATCAGATAGGCGTTGACCCCCCCCCCCCTAAATCAGATTAAAAAAAAAATTTTGTAATAAACTATTATATTATGAAGATTATTTATAATCACTTGTCGAATCACGAATTAAATTAGTTAAAGTGTATGCCAAGAAAGAATAAATTATCAAATATTGCGAAAGAATAATAAAACATTTCAGCAGGATAAAGGAGGTAGGCCTATTATATTGCATTGGAGGGGGCGGGCACGGGGGCTGGCTGTAGTTACATAGCTTATCTACTGTATATAGGAAGGTATAGAGTTTTAGTAGGATAGCCTGATACCCGATGGGGGCTTGTACCTCCTGATGCGACAGTAGTTTATGAATGATAATAAACAAACATAAGCTAATAATAGGCTTATATGAACCGGTAGAGGTACCGGTACTGCAATCTCTAGCAATCATTAGCTTAGGATTAATGTTTCATTTTCAGGCGAACCCCAGTACCGCAGTAGAACGCGTCCTAATCACTGAAACATGGTGACTGGTAACTGAAACAGAAGGTTGTGCTACGGGTCTTCGGGGGCTTCGAACAATTAAAATAGGCAAGCTCTTTACTCTTCTGCTGTATCTCTTCTAGCACCTATAAATTGAACATGCTGACGTCAGATTTTGGCTGACCCCCTCCCCTCCCCTCATCAGCACGTCATCAGATTTTCCCAACCCCCCTCCCCCCCCTAAAGTGCTGACGTCATACTTGGACGGCCCCCTACCTAATTATTTCGGAGTCTGCATATACCGTAGTTTGTTTAGGCTTGATAGTAGTCTGTCAGTGTTCGGTCTGCATTTTGTTTGAGTAGTTTGTACGCGTAGCGTAATATTTATTATTCAGAGTTTATGCGATTATTCGCAACATTCATTCCCCAAGTTTGTTCCTATAGTAATTGTGTTTGTTATACATACCGCTATAGTTAAATTAACCCCGGTACTACACGGGCTGCTTGGCGTAGGTAAAGACTGGTGATTTTGTGCACCGGTCACTCCAGCAGATGCCGTGGTTCTTTTAACTGTTCAAGTATATTTAACTACTGATTATCTGTTGTACAAGTACTCGTACCTAATTTAGGGTTTAGTGTACAGTGCTTTCCGAAAGTAATTAGTGTAGACATTATATTTGTGTTGTAAAGTGGTTGATAGGCACGTTCGATTAGCTCTATTAACTTCTAGGTAGGAACACTCCGTGATACATAACGTAGTACCTATAGCGATACGGCTATAGGTCGTCAGGCGGTGGTATTTTCCTATCTGGACAGCGCAGTGTATTTACTACTACTTATTATTTTCAAATACCGTAGTAACCTGTCCGTTGTAATAACCAGATTCTAACCCTTTGTTAGACTGGTTTATAGACTTCTTGTAAAATTACCCTGAAATTTCGTATTTTGTGTTTTTTGTAAATTTTTGCGTTTATTTAGAGATTGTAATCTCACCCGAATCGTACGTAATTTGTAGTATTAAGTAACTTAGGTAAATTAGAATTATTTGTTTTAGTATCCTATAAGTAACACTTCACTGAAAGCGCACCGCTTTGTGTAGTGATTACTTCCCAGAAATAATAACATTTATTTCAAACATTGACAAAACCCATTAAAACGGGTATATATATATTATAAATCAAATCTAACGATTTATAAATAGTAGGCCTACCACACAACCATTAGGTCTCAATATCAGTTGGACTACTGCTCAAATAGCGGTAATAAAGTAAGTAAAGTAACCAAGTAACCCTAAAGTTCAGAAATTCAATTATTTAAAATAATTGATATACCGGTATTTACGATAGGCCTATTATCTTTATTTCTATAAATTTCGGCTGAAATTATACCGGTACTTGTAATTAATTCTAGTCCAGAATTATATATACTACAAATTGTAAGCTGTATACCGGTATTCCCGATAGGCCTATTATATATTTATATATATTTGTGCTAAAATTATACCAGTATTCTGAGATAAACCTAGTCTGTAATAATACTTATATATACTATAAGCATACCGGTATTTTAATATATTATATATATCACGCTACACTGAGTAGCAGTATCGGTAATTAATTACTAGGCTAGCAGTTAATACTGAATTACTAGACTTGCTTAGACTGTAATATAGCAGTAGGCATTCAACTGTACATACAAACATGTCTGATACTAAGCAGAACCTGTCAGACAGTTTATTAGATGTAACTATCTGCGACTCAGATAGAGATATAGAACCGTCTAGTCGTAAGTTCAGTTCACCTCCCACTGTGAGGAAGGTCATCCCTCCAGTAGTAATAACAGAACCTAGGCTGGTCCAACATCGTAGGTCTATCATAGGCACTCGAGCTCAGGTCAAGCGGGACCAAGAAGCAGCAGAACAGCAACAACCCGCGAGCCAAGAACTTACTTCTCAACGGCCCAACAGCTCCAGTAGTGAGGATACTGTAGAGCTGACACCCGAACGCGGAGCAAGGATGACGGATGCGGCTTATTCAGATCCCCTTCTCATCCTTCCTGCAGCCGTACTCACTAGATTATTGATCGCGGTGGAAGAACACCAGATCGATTGGGCGAGAAGTAAGCGAGCCACTAAAGATAGCTATGAGGGATACACAAGGGAAGAGCTGAAGTCTATGGTCGAGTCACAATGGAACTTCCCCGGACCCGGACTCCCATTTGATTTATCAGAAGCTGCCTGGGAAGACATACACCGGATGGGAGTAGCCAAGGAAACCATCGATCCAGCTGTGTGGAAGAGGTCCGCAGCCGGATACGCACAGGGATTCTTCAGCTCTATGGAGCGAGTAGAAAAACAACTGTTTCAACAACCTAAAGGGCCTCAAGAGCAAGGACAACTGCTTTATCAAGTTAGAGAAAGAATTCTGCGAATCAGGCTAATATTATCAGCCTTTGAAGAGGCTTCTAAAAGAAGACAAGACACATCGTTGCAAGTTGCCGTAAAGACTTGGTTTCAACGGGTGAGTCGCCAGGTTCAAGGAACAGCTCAGTGGAAAGCTCAGCTGGAGGAGCGCTCAACCCATGGAGAATCAACAGACGCTACTTTTTCCCAAGTGGAAGGTGAAGCGACGGCAGAAAAACCGCATAAGAGGGATGCCATTGACATCTATCTGTCAGACTATCAGCGTTTCGTAGGTGATGAAGAGTTGCGGAGAAGACTAGAGGGGCTTAGCCCTAATAGTGAAGGAGCCCAGCGTGTGTTGGATGCAATTGATGTGGATAGGTTAGCGGCGAACCAAGCTAAATTCGATGAACAACTCCGCATCGCTAGAGACCAAGAAGAACAAGTAAAGAAAAAACGTATAGAAGATAGAAAGACAGCGGCAGTGGCAGCAGCAGTGGCAGCGGCAGAAGCCGAAAGAAAAGCGGCAGTGGCAGTGGCAGTGGCAGAGGCCGAAGCGGAAAGAAAGGCGGCACTGGCAACAGCAGAGGCAGTGGTAGAAGCAGAACGGAGGGCATCTGAAGAGGCAACCCAACTAGAGTTGGAAATTCTTCAAGAGAGGCAAGACAACTTCAATAAACAGTTAACAGCTAGTAATATGCAGATGATGAGTCGATCTACGCCCAAAAGACAGGGGTATACATCATCTGAGGAAGGCGATACTACCGATCCTGAAGGCGGAGGAAATCGATCTCGCCTAAGCAGACGTAAAAGAACATTCCACCGTCAGAAATTGCCTGATTTGCCTCCAGCTGTTAGAAGGCAACTAAATAACACCAACTTAGCGAGTACAGAACCCACAGACCAAATAATTACAATAGAGAGACTCCCTACTATAGTAGATGAGCCTGAAATAATTAGGCCTGTTCCTGAAGCTACCCTTTTGGTCGTAGACACACCTGTACTCCCTGAACCTACCTCTCAATTCCCGTTGCACAGCACTAAGCTACCTGTGCCCAGCAGAACAGCCCCTGAGACAGTTCATGCTCTGGACTCCGAGCGAAATATTCATGATTTGTCGCCCGTTGTCCCTCGTCCGCCCGCTACAACGTTGGCGGATCCCGTTTCGGCGGTTGATTGGGTGGACGAGAGACGGCGGGGGATGGACATTCTCCTCGGAAAGATGGAGGAGAATCAAATGCGCTCCTCCCAACAGGTCCGAGAGTTAGAAGGGACTGTTCAACAGTTAAAGGGAACCGTAAAGGAAAGTAGGTTAGAGTTGCAGGAAGTGCAGCAAAATATCGCGCTAGAACGTGATAAATTAGTAAATTTACAAAAGGGTATACCACCACCCCTTGTAACAATGTGTCAACCTGTTAGGTCTGAAGTATCTCATGCGCAAGGTGTGGAGCCTACACGCATCTATACTGCTAGCGAAGTAGAAACTCCTATAGTGAACCCTATTAAGGGTAATTATAGACCTGTTGATAATGATATTCCCTATAGACCGGATCATAATCTGAGAAATTTATATACCGATAACTCGATATTAAATAACACGATGGCCCAAGAAAGTTTTACGCGTCAAATGGCTAGAACCGAAGCCCGGCAAGCGGTAAAGGTGGGAGAGATCGTCAAGTTCAATGGAGATGAGATGAAATGGTTACCTTTTAATGAATATTACAAAGATAACATACAGAACTCTGTCCTATCTAATGGAGAGAAACTTAGATTCCTCATCGAGTGCTTGGAAGGATCTCCCAAGTTAATGGCGTTAAAGTTTATTGGACATCCAGACGGATTAAGACAAGTTTGGGACACACTAAACATCAGGTATGGTAATAGGAATAATATCGCTAAGTATCTATATGCAAAATTAGTAGCGCCCAGAAAGTTCATCAGCAGTGGGATAATAGAGTTTTCCGATGAGATTCAAGAGATCTGTAGACAATTAGATTGGTTAGGTAAGTCTCATGAATACCAAAGTTCTATGGTCATTGGAGCTGTGGCTTCTACTTTACCGAAAGGTGGGGTAGGCACATGCTGGGATAAGAAAGTACTATATATGATGGAACAACAACGACGAGACCCTACCATGGCTGATCTCATGTCATTCCTGGAGGGAGAAGTGAAATTGCAACTCCTCAAACAATCCAGAGAGAAGACACCGGAAAACAAGGTAAGTGAAAAACCCCTTTCCAGGAGAAAAGTAACACCAGTGTGTTATACAGACGATGGCGAAAGCCAGACTTCTCAAGGAGAAGATAGCGGGAAAGACACTGACCGCGCTTATTACGTGAATAAAATGCCTAAAGATCAGGTGAGTAAATTCAAGTCTCGAACAAATGACCGGAGAGAACAGGTAAGAAAAACTCCTCCTACGTCTCCCAAGAGAATTCAGGTGAGAAAGCCCGAAGAAAAAGCAAGTGTACACAATGTGACTCAGAATAAGGTAAGTAACATCAAACCGAAATGTGCGCTATGCGACGGGACCCACCGTTTGAATATGTGTGATGAATTTCTAAAGAAATCATTAACTGAGAGACGTGAAGTCATGTGGGATAAGCGGTTATGTTATAATTGCCTCAGACAAGGACACCAACGGCGAACCTGTTTTTCTGACATAAGGTGTGCAAAGTGTGGTGCGAAACATCATATTTTGTTGCACGCTGAATTCGAGCGAAATAGTCCGAATCAGGTAAGTGATTCCGAACTACATGTCCAATTCAGTGATGTGAACGACACTGATCAATCTGAGATGGAAGGATTCTATACAGACGAGTTCTCCGACGAAAACGAATCCTGTTACATGATAAATACCGCAGTGTATCGAGCACTCACATATGAAAAAGACACAGACATCGACCTAACCCTAACTACTTCTGAACGACAACCATCTTGGAAAGAGCCATCTTCCAATGTAGGGATCCGAGAGTTTCCTGTGGTGCAGGTAAGGGTTCACGGACCTAAACGGAGTTATGTAGTGAACGCCCTCCTGGACTCCGGCAGCACAGGAACATTCATTGATAAAGAACTAGCCGAAGACATATTCAATGGACAACCCAAGTTCCGAACTAAGCTAAACATGTCAGGAATCATGCAAGTTTGGAAATCTACAGTAACAGCTGATTA
>JAUCBJ010001655.1:0-38291 GCA_032718475.1 Nemertoderma westbladi
ACAGACAGACTGACTGACTGACAGACAATCGATATTTATATATATTAGACTAGAAAGCCTGTGGCCCTTCGGGCCACAGCTTTCTAGTGCACGTGCAGATGATATATGAATATGTGTGGAAGATTGGAGAACTGCATACGGAACAGACACCATCATTAAATAAAACACCACCCCCATAAGAGATAACTTTCAAGTTTCAACTTTAGTCAGATTGTAAATAACAAAATTTCCAGAAAATGATCACTTTCAGATCCACCCTCTACCTGCGGACTGGTGAAATGCAGACGGCGCTGCAGTTTGGTAAAGGTGGGGTTTATGGTGAAGTAAAATGCCTGCCTTTCAAGTTTCAGCTTAAACAGATTGTAAATAACAAAATTGGTGTAGATGTTCACATTCAGACTTCTAGCGGTAGACTGAAGAACTGTAGACGACTCTGGGACTCCGTAAAGATACAGAATATGCTGCAGTAGATTCCTGCCAAGTTTCAGCTCAAAGGGATTAAAGAGAACCAATTGGGATGAGGTGTTCACTATCAGACAATTCGCCCTCTAGCGGCAGATAGGGGAACTGTATACAACTCTGCGACTCCGTAAAGGTAGAGCCTATGCTGTAGTAGATGCCTACCAAGTTTCAGTCTAAACCGTTTGTAAATAACAAAGTTGGAGAAGATGTTAATTTTCAGACATTTCACCCTCTAGCGGTAGACTGGGGAAGTGTATAGGACTCTGCAACTCCGTAAAGATAGAGCCTAGGATGTAGTAGATACCTGCCAAGTTTCAGCTCAAAAGGATTAAAAAGAACCAAATGGGATGAGGTTTTCACTATCAGACAATTCGCCCTCTTGCGTCTGACTGTGGAACTGTAGACGACTCTACTACTCCGCAAAGATATAGCCTATGCTATAGTAGATGCCTACCAAGTTTCAGTCTAAAAGGATTGTAAATAACAAAGTTGGAGAAGATGTTAACTTTCATACATTTCGCCCTCTAGCGGCAGACGCGGGTACTGTAGACAACTCTGCGCGACTCAGTAAAGATATAGCCTATGCTGTAGTAGATGCCTACCAAGTTCAGTCTAAATGGATTATAAATAACAAAGTTGGAGAAGATGTTAACTTGCAGACATTTCGCCCTCTAGCGGTAGACTGGGAAATTGTAGACGACTTTGCGACTCAGTAAAGATTCAGCCTATGCTGTAGTAGATGCCTACCAAGTTTCAGTCTAAACCGTTTGTAAATAACAAAGTTGGAGAAGATGTTAATCTCTCAGACATTTCAGCCCTCTAGCGGTAGACTGGGGAAGTGTATAGGACTCTGCAACTCCGTAAAGATAGAGCCTAGGATGTAGTAGATACCTGCCAAGTTTCAGCTCAAAAGGATTAAAAAGAACCAAATGGGATGAGGTTTTCACTATCAGACAATTCGCCCTCTTGCGTCTGACTGTGGAACTGTAGACGACTCTACTACTCCGCAAAGATATAGCCTATGCTATAGTAGATGCCTACCAAGTTTCAGTCTAAAAGGATTGTAAATAACAAAGTTGGAGAAGATGTTAACTTTCATACATTTCGCCCTCTAGCGGCAGACGCGGGTACTGTAGACAACTCTGCGCGACTCAGTAAAGATATAGCCTATGCTGTAGTAGATGCCTACCAAGTTCAGTCTAAATGGATTATAAATAACAAAGTTGGAGAAGATGTTAACTTGCAGACATTTCGCCCTCTAGCGGTAGACTGGGAAATTGTAGACGACTTTGCGACTCAGTAAAGATTCAGCCTATGCTGTAGTAGATGCCTACCAAGTTTCAGTCAAAACGGATTGTAAATAATAAAGTTGGAGAAGATGTTATCTCTCAGACATTTAGCACTCTAACGGTAGACTGGGGAACTGTAGACCACCCAGTGACTCCGGAAATATACAGCCTATGCTGCAGTATATAGCTACCAAGTTTCAGCTCAAAAGCATTAAAAACAACCCAATAAGATCAGGTTTTCACTATCGGATAATTCGCCCTCTAGCGGCAGACGGGGGAACTTCAGACGGCTCTGAGTATTACGTTGCAACGAGTTAGGGCGAGACCTATCTAACGAGCTATAGTAAGCGAGATTTCATCGAGATTAGATGTATAATATTAGATAACATAATAATACAGTAAGTATAGGCCTATAGAAATAATTATTTTTACTTTTAATATTCATAACAGTAAAACAAAAATGTTATAAACCTCTCCTTCCATGCAGCCAATGATTGAGAAAGCAGAATTACTACAACCCAAACCCACCCCAATCAACTCTCCAGCCTGCTTGCTCCTTATCTGTGCCCAGCCAGCTAGCTGCGAGTTCAATAATTACCTTAAGGTTGCTACAGAAAACAATCCTTCCCTATTCAATAACAATAGGCCAATTCGATCGTGCTTGGCGAATATGACATATTTATACACTATTTGTTTTTTAATCAATAAATAATCATACATATTTATATTAAACACTCGAATAAAATAAATACTTTGTGAGAATGGGACACGGCGAATCTACCCATGTTAATTTTATACCAGGTGGGATAAATGTTAGCCCTCTAAATCATTAATTACCGATAGAAGAACCGAAATAATTCGATAAATTTCGCCCGAAAATCACGAAAATCGCCCTCTAGCGGCAGACGGGCGAACTTCAGACGACTCTGAGTATTACGTTGCAACGAGTTAGGGCGAGACCTTTCTAACGAGCTATAGCAAGCGAGATTTCATCGAGATGGGTTCGATTGTATAGCCGATGACAAACACACAGACAGACTGACTGACTGACAGACAATCGATATTTATATATATTAGATAGACTAGAAAGCCAGTGGCCCTTCGGGCCACGGCTTTCTAGTTCACAAGCCTATTCACCATTCCAAACATTAATTAATTAATTAAATTAACAAAACTTCATATGATTGAGAGTGTTCTCTCAAACAAAAGGACTGATGCTGTTTTACTTTTCAGATATCTACACTGGTCAACGTCCTTCACATAGATGCAGCCTTATGATGTAGTACAGTAGACCTCTGACAATTATCAGCGTAAAAGCATTTTTAATAAATAAATGTGAGAATGTTTTTACTTTTCAGATTCAGATATTTCGCACCCTAGCAGTAGACTGGAAATCCGGAGACTGGTTAGCGTCCTCCCCTCTCCCCATACAAACAGCCTATGGTCAAGCATACCTTTCCCAAGTATAAGCAAAAAAGCATTAGAAACAACGAAATGGGAGAAGGATTTCACTTGAGACATTTCACCCTCTAGCGGCAGACTGAGAAATTGCAGATTGGTCAGAGTTTTCCACAAACACGCAGTCTATGGTGTAGTAGACCTCTGACAATTATCAGCCTAAAAGCATTAGAAACAACGAAACGGGATAAGGTTTTCACTTTCAGACATTTCGCCCCCTAGCGGCCGAATGGATAACTGCAGTTTGTTCGGCGTCTTACCTAGACACACACCCTATGGTGTACTACACATCTGGCAAGTGTCAGCCTGAAAGCATATTAATAACGAAATGGGATAAGGTTTTCACTTTCCGACATTTGGCCCCCTAGCGGTAGACTGGATAAATGCAGACTGCTTCTAGCTCCTCCCCAAACACACAGTCTATGGTGTAGTAGACCTCTGTCGAGTATCAGCAAAAAAGCATTATAAACAATGAAATGCATAAAGGTTTTCACTTTCAGACATTGCGCCCCCTAGCGGCAGACAGAGCTATTGCAAATTGGTCTTAGTTCTCCACAACCACGCAGTCTTTGATGTAGTAGACCTCTGACAAGTTTCAGCCTAAAAACATTATAAACATCAAAATGGGATAAGGTTTTCACGTTCAGACATTTCGCCCCCTAGCGGCCAAATGGAGAACTGCAGTTTGTTCGGCGTCTTACCTAGACACACACCCTATGGTGTAATACACATCTGCCAAGTGTCAGCCTAAAAGCATTATTAATAACGAAATGGGATAAGGTTTTCACTTTCAGACATTTGGCCCCTTATCGGTAGACTGGATAAATGCAGACTGCTTCTAGCTCCTCCCCAAACACACAGTCTTGGTGTAGTAGACCTCTGCCAAGTATCAGCAAAAAAGCAGTATAAACAACGAAATGGGTGACGGTTTTCACTTTCAGACATTGCGCCCCCTACCGGCAGACAGAGGAATTGCAGATTATTCAGAGTTCTCTACAAACACGCAGTCTATGGTGTAGTCGACTTATGCCAAGTATCAGCAAAAAAGCATTATAAACAACGAAATGGGATAAGGTTTTCACTTTCAGATATTGCTCCCCCTAGCGGCAGACTGGGGAATTGCAGATTGGTCAGCATCCTCCGAAAACACACAGCCTATGGTGTAGTAGACCTCTGCCACGTATCAGCTAAAAGGCATTAATAATAACGAAATGGGAGAAGGTTTTCGGTTTCTGACATTTCGCCCCCTGGCGGCAGACTGGAGAACTGCAGATTGATCAGTGTCTTCCCAAACACACAGTCTATGGTCAGGAACGTATCTGCAAAGTATCATTTAGAACAGATTGAGTCTGATGGTGCAACCGCTGTTATATAGTTTCCTACAGAATGAACTGCTAGGCCTACTGCGCTACCGGTACCAAATTCACGAAATCTGCATTCACGCAAACAAACGCGTAAAATAAGACTCGAGATAGCGACAGTGCACGTGCTCGTGACGAGAGCTTTCGTTCGATGTATCGCGAGCTCCGATTGGTGCTTGTGTGTAGAAACGTATAGCTTGGACAGACAAACAGACAGACAGACACATGATATTTATATATATAGATAGAAGATATAGATAAATGGCCCGCAGCGGAAGCAAATACATGCGAAATTCGAATGCCCATATCTCAGCTATTTCCTAACCAAATTCAAATATTTTCACATATTTGATATTTGGAATCCTTGCATGTCCAGCTTTCCAACTGCGGTGTAACTGATGCAATTTCGTCGGAGACACCTTTTTTAAATGCTTGTAGCTAAAGAATGAAAGCAAAAATAAAAAAATTCTGGCTCACCCACTAAGGAGGAGGGAGATGAAACTATCTTTATTTCAAATTTCGTGTAATCTCATTAAGATTTATAGAAAAATTTGGGGGGGGGGGGGCAGGTACCTGAATAACGACACTATATTCTGGGCCATTGTGTAGCTTGTATGACTATTTTTGAAATTTAAAAAATACGGAAATTTTTCTATTTTCGTTATTGGTAAGTGTAAGGTATTTAACAGATGTTTTTATGGTAGCTAGTGATTTTTTTTACTAGCTAGTATTTTTTGAAATGATATAAAAATGTGAAAACATTGATATTTCAGGTTTAAACTGTTGCAGAATATATTAATGACCAAAAATGTTGTGTTATAACAGTTTACAGTGTATATTATTATTTTTTTTATTTTGTTTACATTTTCACAAAACACTAGCAAGTAAAAAAAACACTAGCAACCATAAAAAAAATATCTACTAACTAAGATTGTAGAACATTCACCAATACAAAAAAAAACTCAAAAACAATATTTCTATTTTTTTTTCAAATATACTAGCTAGTAAAAAAACACTATTGTAGCTACCATTAAAAAAATATATCTACTAAGGTTCTAGAACATTCAACAATGAAAAAAAAATCAAAAATAGAAAAAAAAAATCAATTTTAAAAAATGGTCACACAAGCTATACCAGTGCCGTGAACACCCACTGCGCTAAGAGAAAGCTTATCTGCCAAGGCAGTCAGCTCACCTTGTCGCATTGGGGACCCGAGTGTTAGGGTGTTTACTGAGGCTAGTCTAGTGACTTGCCTCAGATTAACCAATGGCTTTGTTGGTCGGGGTGGAACATGAGAGTAGCCTCCAACTCCAGAATCCCTCTCCCCCTCACAATCTGGCCTCCCTGGTGACCCAGGGTTTGGGCCAGAAAGGTCACCAGGAAAGGGACTCAAAGAATTGTTGGCTTCTCTCTCACCAGTAGGGGGTGAGACAGGCAGCCGGTCAGGAGATAACTGACGCCTGGGAGGCCGATTGTGTCCGGTAATTCCACTGGCCTCTAGTGGCCGGACCTCCGCATTACTAATGTAATCCATAGTGGGGGGTTGGGGGGTTGGGGGGTTGGGGGGGTTAACCAATGACGGCGTGTTGTAATGTCCGCTAAGGGGACATTACTTAACTGAATAACACCAATGCAATACTAAATGTACAGGCCAATACAATGCTGCAATGTCCTCTAAAGTTGCAAAGTGATAAATAACAACACGCTGTTAATACTAACGGCGTTGAGTAATGTTACAATTTTGGAATAAATTTAATTACAATTTGCAGTGAAAATAGACGTGAGAATAATAATCATTTTGCTCTAAAATGTGTATAGTTTACTAGCTACTACTTTTTAATGTTAGTAGCTAGTAATTAATATCTATAGCTACAATTTTTATTAGGTTTCTGAGTTATATACGTAATTTTTTTTACTCTACAAATTTGTATTGTTCTTTAATTGAGTGTATAATTTCCATAAAGGCGTTCCTTCCTTCCTTACGCATCTGGCGTCGCCAGAGATATCCGATCACCTTTATTCTAGAACATTTGGTACATGTTCTATAACATTCAATATATGTTCTAGAACTCTTATCAATAGAAAAAAAACAGGCAAAATAGCATAAAAAATAATAAAATTAAAATTTTTTCTTAATAATTTTCTTTTAATTAATAAATTATTTTCTCGAAATTCATAATTAAAATGTTCTAGAACTTTTTTCAAAGTTCTAGAACACTCAATATACGTTCTAGAACATTTATGAAGAAACAAAACTGACAAAAAAGCATGACAATTTGTTGAAAAAAAAAACAACGAAAATGTTGGCAAGGGCGGAAATGTTCCCGTTGATTGTTTAACGCCTTTTCTATGGAAGGAGTTAAAATAATGTTCTATCTAAATATAATGTATTTCTGTCACCTCATAGTGATTATTTTCTAGAATATTTATGCACTAGTATTGATTGTGACAATAATAAGGAACAATTTTAGCATAGAATTTAGAGTTATTTGCATGGCTAAAATTTTTATTTTTTAATGGAAGGCTTTTTTGTCTGATTTAAAGTTCAATTATACATATCGACGTTCCAAAGAGTATAGCTGTTTTATAAATACCGCGTAGATCTTGGGAAGTTCAGGTGGGCAAAAATAAAAACCAAGATGTTTGGAGAACCCATACGTCTTTTCCATAAGTCATCGCCTCCCCGTAGTACAGTCCCAGAAATATATCACCGTCACCCCAGTAATGACTCCAGCAGTGATTCCAGCAGTGATTCCAGCAGTGACTCCATGAGTGATTCCAACTTTGAGTCGTACACAGCACCCGAGCCTGTGCCTTACCCGAAACCTCACAGTAATGTCAACAAGAATGTGCTTCCCGCAAGTTATGGGAAATGGATGCGGCAAGTTGGGGCCAATAGAACCATTTCTATAAAGAAAAATAAGGTGCCTGCGGATTCTAGATCAAAGAATGTGGTTGATTCCATTAAACCCAGTAAGGTATCAGCCACTGGTAGACATAGACGTTCTTATACAGAAGACGATGACAAACCTAAAAATACCTTCATTGTTAAAGGACCCCCCCAACATTTTGAAGGCGCTAGAGATGAGAGAATTCGGACGGACATTGAGTATTGTCAGTGCGTATGCCTGAAGCTTCCTGAGATTCCTAGCATCGAAAAGATCAGAAGATAAACCATAACTCAATACTCTGTAACATTTTCTTTACCTAAAAGCACCCCTAAATATTCATATAATATGTTGACTGATAATTGTAAACTAAACACTAAATCGACATTTTAGATTGCAAACAGTATGTACCGCAACATTGTAGTAATTGTAAGTAACTTAGTGATGTACTTTGAACTCGTAGTCAACAGTGCATTGAATATCTACATCTTATTGTGAATCCAATCTATGGGTCCTACCAAATTTCATAATTAAACCAGTTGATATTAAGTTTAGTTGTGTTGTGTTGTCGTGGTGTGCAGATAGATAAATGGATTTAATTTCGTTAATCAGTATTTAAGGTACATATTCAGGGAAAGGAGTTCCTGTACCAGAAAGCTGGTTGGTCCCTGTACCAATACTGGTCACTGTACCAGCAAGCTGGTCCCTGTATCAGCAAGCTGGTCCCTGTATCAGAAAGCTGGTCCCTTTACCAGAAAGCTGGTCCCTGTACCAGAAAGCTGGTCCCTTTACCAGAAAGCTGGTCCCTGTACCAATACTGGTCACTGTACCAGCAAGCTGGTCCCTGTATCAGAAAGCTGGTCCCTGTACCAGAAAGCTGGTCCCTTTACCAGAAAGCTGGACCCTGTACTAGAAACCTGGTCCTTGTACCAGAAAGCTTGTCCCTGTACCAGAATTCTGGTCCCTGTATCAGAATGCTGGTCCCTGTACCAGAAAGCTGGTACCTGTACCATAAAGCTAGTCCCTGTATCAGAAAGTTGGTCCCTGTACCAGAAAGCTGGTCCCTGTACTAGAAAGCTGGTCCTTGTACCAGAATGCTGGTCCCTGTATCAGAAAGTTGGTCCCTGTACCAGAAAGCTGGTCCCTGTCCTAGAAAGCTGGTCCTTGTACCAGAAAGCTGGTCCCTGTACCAGAATGCTGGTCCCTGCACCAGAATGCTGAACCCTGTACCAGCAAGCTGTTCCCTGTACCAGCAAGCTGGTCCCTGTACCAGCAAGCTGGTCCCTGTACCAGAAAGCTGGACCCTGTACCATAAAGCTGGTCCCTGTATCAGAAAGCTGGTTCCTGTACCAGAAAGCTTGTCCCTGTACTAGAAAGCTGGTCCTTGTACCAGAAAGCTGGTCCCTGTACCGAATGCTGGTCCCTGTACCAGCAAGCTGGTTCCTGTATCAGAATGCTGGTCCCTGCACCAGAATGCTGAACCCTGTACCAGCAAGCTGTTCCCTGTACCAGCAAGCTGTTCCCTGTACCAGCAAGCTGGTCCCTGTACCAGAAAGCTGGTCCCTATACCTGAAAGCTGGTCCCTGTACCAGAAAGCTGGTCCCTGTACCAGCAAGCTGGTCCCTGTATCAGAAAGCTGGTTCCTGTACCAGAAAGCTTGTCCCTGTACTAGAAAGCTGGTCCTTGTACCAGAAAGCTGGTCCCTGTACCGAATGCTGGTCCCTGTACCAGCAAGCTGGTTCCTGTATCAGAATGCTGGTCCCTGCACCAGAATGCTGAACCCTGTACCAGCAAGCTGTTCCCTGTACCAGCAAGCTGTTCCCTGTACCAGCAAGCTGGTCCCTGTACCAGAAAGCTGGTCCCTATACCTGAAAGCTGGTCCCTGTACCAGAAAGCTGGTCCCTGTACCAGCAACCTGTCCCTGTACCAGAAAGCTGGTCCCTGTACCATAAAGCTGGTCCCTGTATCAGAAAGCTGGTCCTGTACCAGAAAGCTGGTCCCTTTACCAGAAAGCTGGACCCTGTACCAGAATTCTGGTCCCTGTACCAGCAAGCTGGTCCCTGTATCAGAAAGCTGGTTCCTGTACCAGAAAGCTTGTCCCTGTACTAGAAAGCTGGTCCTTGTACCAGAAAGCTGGTCCCTGTACCGAATGCTGGTCCCTGTACCAGCAAGCTGGTTCCTGTATCAGAATGCTGGTCCCTGTACCAGAAAGCTGGTCCCTGTACCATAAAGCTGGTCTCTGTATCAGAAACCTGGTCCCTGTACCAGAAAGCTGGTCCCTGTACCAGAAAGCTGGTCCCTGTACTAGAAAGCTGGTCCTTGAACCAGAAAGCTGGTCCCTGTACCATAATGCTGGTCCCTTTACCAGAATGCTGGACCCTGTACCAGAAAGCTGGTCCCTGTACCAGCAAGCTGGTCCCTGTATCAGAAAGCTGGTCCCTGTACTAGAAAGCTGGTTCTTGTACCAGAAAGCTGGTCCCTGTACCAGAATGCTGGTCCCTGTACCAGAATGCTGGACCCTGTACCAGAAAGCTGGTCCCTGTATCAGAAAGCTGGTCCCTGTACCAGAAAGCTGGTCCCTGTACCGAATGCTGGTCCCTGTACCAGCAAGCTGGTTCCTGTATCAGAATGCTGGTCCCTGCACCAGAATGCTGAACCCTGTACCAGCAAGCTGTTCCCTGTACCAGCAAGCTGTTCCCTGTACCAGCAAGCTGGTCCCTGTACCAGAAAGCTGGTCCCTATACCTGAAAGCTGGACCCTGTACCAGCAAGCTGGTCCCTGTACCAGCAAGCTGGTCCCTGTATCAGAAAGCTGGTTCCTGTACCAGAAAGCTTGTCCCTGTACTAGAAAGCTGGTCCTTGTACCAGAAAGCTGGTCCCTGTACCGAATGCTGGTCCCTGTACCAGCAAGCTGGTTCCTGTATCAGAATGCTGGTCCCTGCACCAGAATGCTGAACCCTGTACCAGCAAGCTGTTCCCTGTACCAGCAAGCTGTTCCCTGTACCAGCAAGCTGGTCCCTGTACCAGAAAGCTGGTCCCTATACCTGAAAGCTGGTCCCTGTACCAGAAAGCTGGTCCCTGTACCAGCAACCTGTCCCTGTACCAGAAAGCTGGTCCCTGTACCATAAAGCTGGTCCCTGTATCAGAAAGCTGGTCCTGTACCAGAAAGCTGGTCCCTTTACCAGAAAGCTGGACCCTGTACCAGAATTCTGGTCCCTGTACCAGCAAGCTGGTCCCTGTATCAGAAAGCTGGTTCCTGTACCAGAAAGCTTGTCCCTGTACTAGAAAGCTGGTCCTTGTACCAGAAAGCTGGTCCCTGTACCGAATGCTGGTCCCTGTACCAGCAAGCTGGTTCCTGTATCAGAATGCTGGTCCCTGTACCAGAAAGCTGGTCCCTGTACCATAAAGCTGGTCTCTGTATCAGAAACCTGGTCCCTGTACCAGAAAGCTGGTCCCTGTACCAGAAAGCTGGTCCCTGTACTAGAAAGCTGGTCCTTGAACCAGAAAGCTGGTCCCTGTACCATAATGCTGGTCCCTTTACCAGAATGCTGGACCCTGTACCAGAAAGCTGGTCCCTGTACCAGCAAGCTGGTCCCTGTATCAGAAAGCTGGTCCCTGTACTAGAAAGCTGGTTCTTGTACCAGAAAGCTGGTCCCTGTACCAGAATGCTGGTCCCTGTACCAGAATGCTGGACCCTGTACCAGAAAGCTGGTCCCTGTATCAGAAAGCTGGTCCCTGTACCAGAAAGCTGGTCCCTGTACCAGAAAGCTGGTCCCTGTACCAGAATGCTGGTCCCTGTACCAGAAAGCTGGTCCCTGTACCAGAAAGCTGGTCCCTGTACCATAGAGCTGGTCCCTGTACCAGAAAGCTGGTCCCTGTACCAGCAAGCTGGTCCCTGTACCAGAAAGCTGGTCCTGTACTAGAAAGCTGGTCCCTGTACCAGCAAGCTTGTCCCTGTATCAGAAAGCTGGTCCCTGTACCAGAACGCTAGTCCCTGTACCAGAATGCTGGTCCCTGTACCAGAAAGCTGGTCCCTGTACCAGAAAGCTGGTCCCTGTACCATAGAGCTGGTCCCTGTACCAGAGAGCTGGTCCCTGTACTAGAAAGCTGGTCCCTGTACTAGAAAGCTGGTTGGTCCCTGTACCAGAAAGCTGGTCCCTGTACTAGAAAGCTGGTTTTTGTACCAGAAATCACCAGCTTTCTGGTACAAAAACCAGCTTTTTGGTACAGGGACCAGCTTTCTGGTACAGGGACCAACCAGCTTTCTAGTACAGGGACCAGCTTTTTGGTACAGGGACCAGCATTCTGGATCAGCGATCAGCTTTTCTAAGTTCTAAACAAAACAATAAACTAAATTTGGGAACACAATTTGAAGTGATAATGTCACTCCTTGCAAGTCCTTGGTACAGAAAGATTATTCAATATGAAAAACGGCCTATGAGGCACCGAATGAATATTGCAACTAGCCAAGTACTTGCTATACCTGTCCTTGTCCTATAATGTCAAATAAATGTAAAATTAATAGTGGTAACGTTCGTTTAATTTTTCAGTTAAAATAGCGTAATCAATAAAAAAAAGGATTGATTAAATTCAGTTAAAATAGAGTAATCAATAAAAAAAAAGGATTGATTAAATTCAGTTAAAATAGAGTAATCAATAAAAAAAAGGATTGATTAAATTCAGTTAAAATAGAGTAATCAATAAAAAAAAGGATTGATTAAATTCAGTTAAAATAGAGTAATCAATAAAAAAAAGGATTGATTCAATTCAATTAAAATAGAGTAATCGATAAAAAAAAAGGATTGATTAAATTCAGTTAAAATAGAGTAATCAATAAAAAAAAGGATTGATTAAATTCAGTTAAAATAGCGTAATCAATAAAAAAAAGGATTGATTAAATTCAGTTAAAATAGAGTAATCGATAAAAAAAAGGATTGATTAAATTCAGTTAAAATAGAGTAATCGATAAAAAAAAAGGATTGATTAAATTCAGTTAAAATAGAGTAATCGATAAAAAAAGGATTGATTAAATTCAGTTAAAATAGAGTAATCGATAAAAAAAAGGATTGATTAAATTCAGTTAAAATAGAGTAATCGATAAAAAAAAGGATTGATTAAATTCAGTTAAAATAGAGTAATCGATAAAAAAAAGGATTGATTAAATTCAGTTAAAATAGAGTAATCGATAAAAAAAAGGATTGATTAAATTCAGTTAAAATAGAGTAATCGATAAAAAAAAGGATTGATTAAATTCAGTTAAAATAGAGTAATCGATAAAAAAAAGGATTGATTAAATTCAGTTAAAATAGAGTAATCGATAAAAAAAGGATTGATTAAATTCAGTTAAAATAGAGTAATCGATAAAAAAAGGATTGATTAAATTCAGTTAAAATAGAGTAATCGATAAAAAAAAGGATTGATTAAATTCAGTTAAAATAGAGTAATCGATAAAAAAAGGATTGATTAAATTCAGTTAAAATAGAGTAATCGATAAAAAAAAGGATTGATTAAATTCAGTTAAAATAGAGTAATCGATAAAAAAAAGGATTGATTAAATTCAGTTAAAATAGAGTAATCGATAAAAAAAAGGATTGATTAAATTCAGTTAAAATAGAGTAATCGATAAAAAAAAGGATTGATTAAATTCAGTTAAAATAGAGTAATCGATAAAAAAAAGGATTGATTAAATTCAGTTAAAATAGAGTAATCGATAAAAAAAAAGGATTGATTAAATTCAGTTAAAATAGAGTAATCAATAAAAAAAGGATTGATTAAATTGAGTTAAAATAGAGTAATCAATAAAAAAAGGATTGATTAAATTCAGTTAAAATAGAGTAATCGATAAAAAAAGGATTGATTAAATTCAGTTAAAATAGAGTAATCGATAAAAAAAAGGATTGATTAAATTCAGTTAAAATAGAGTAATCGATAAAAAAAAGGATTGATTAAATTCAGTTAAAATAGAGTAATCGATAAAAAAAAGGATTGATTAAATTCAGTTAAAATAGAGTAATCGATAAAAAAAAGGATTGATCAAATTCAGTTAAAATAGAGTAATCGATAAAAAAAGGATTGATTAAATTCAGTTAAAATAGCGTAATCGATAAAAAAAAGGATTGATTAAATTCAGTTAAAATAGAGTAATCGATAAAAAAAGGATTGATTAAATTCAGTTAAAATAGAGTAATCGATAAAAAAAAAGGATTGATTAAATTCAGTTAAAATAGAGTAATCGATAAAAAAAGGATTGATTAAATTCAGTTAAAATAGAGTAATCGATAAAAAAAAGGATTGATTAAATTCAGTTAAAATAGAGTAATCGATAAAAAAAAGGATTGATTAAATTCAGTTAAAATAGAGTAATCGATAAAAAAAAGGATTGATTAAATTCAGTTAAAATAGAGTAATCGATAAAAAAAAGGATTGATTAAATTCAGTTAAAATAGAGTAATCGATAAAAAAAGGATTGATTAAATTCAGTTAAAATAGAGTAATCGATAAAAAAAAGGATTGATTAAATTCAGTTAAAATAGAGTAATCGATAAAAAAAGGATTGATTAAATTCAGTTAAAATAGAGTAATCGATAAAAAAAAAGGATTGATAAATTCAGTTAAAATAGAGTAATCGATAAAAAAAGGATTGATTAAATTCAGTTAAAATAGAGTAATCGATAAAAAAAAAGGATTGATAATTTCAGTTAAAATAGAGTAATCGATAAAAAAAAGGATTGATTAAATTCAGTTAAAATAGAGTAATCGATAAAAAAAAGGATTGATTAAATTCAGTTAAAATAGAGTAATCGATAAAAAAAAGGATTGATTAAATTCAGTTAAAATAGAGTAATCGATAAAAAAAGGTGTCGGAAATAACACCTTGATTAGAGCTCTCTAATTGATTAATTTACAGAACTTCAAAAGCTATCCAACTGCGCAGTTCGTAAAAAATGGACACAGAGCTTCCAAAGTAGGATAGGTCGGCCATGGTTGGTTGTTATTGGTTAACTGCTAGTCCTGGAACAACAGCTGACAGTGGAGGAGGGACATTCGAATTTTATTCCGGTTGCAGGCATACATGGTAATTATTGTCAATGCTCGTCTATTGAATGACAATGGTATGACAATATTTCTTCACTGTTACGTTTTTGTTTGTACACCAGTTCCCGTACTTATAAAATAAAATAGGCGATAGCTGATTACCAGAAAGATGATAACCCTTTAGTTGTATTAGAATTACTAATCACTCACTATTTCTGTCTCTGTGCTGTCCGTACCGGTAATCATTAACGGTAGGAAATAATAGATAAAATTATTGTATATTCGAGCTCTAGGTTACAACCGCAACCGCTTGACCTATTACTCAATAATGGCACAGGAACTTATTACGTTAGAGAAGATGACAGGTATCGCGAAATTTATTCAGACGAGAATCCGAGCAGAGGGAATCGTAGCTCCTAAACTGGGAGTTATATGTGGATCGGGTCTGGGAGGGCTCGCGGACACTCTGATTAAACCGTACGCGCTAGACTACTCCGAGATACCTGGGTTCCCCGCGAGCACAGTGGCGGGACACAAAGGCCGACTGGTGTTCGGAGGATTGGCCGGAAAGCCGACGGTCTGCATGCAGGGCCGCTTTCACACGTACGAGGGATACCCCGCCTCGGTAACCGCAATGCCGGTACGAGTGATGAAACTCCTCGGTGTCGAGACGATAATCGTAACGAACGCGGCGGGCGGATTGAATCCAGAGTTTGCCGTCGGGGACATTATGATAATGCAGGACCATATTAGTATGCCGGGACTGTGCGGAAACAATCCGTTAATGGGACCCAACGTAGCCGAGTTGGGGACCCGCTTTCCTCCCATGTCTGGCGCCTACAGCTCGGATCTGCGCCAACTGGCTCGCTCGGTGGCTACCGACCTCGGGTTGGCTGCCTACCTCCGGGAGGGCGTCTACTGCATGGTGTCTGGGCCTTCCTACGAGACGCCAACCGAGGCCAACTATCTCCGACTCATTGGCGCCGATGTTGTCGGTATGAGCACGGTACCAGAGGTAATTGTAGCCAGACACGCGGGTTTACCAGTGCTCGGTTTCTCCTTGGTTACCAACAAGGTGGTCACCTCCCACACAGACACTACGCTAGTTAACCATGCCGAGGTCTTAGAAACTGGTAAAATGAGAGCGAACGATATGGAGAAACTTGTTACTCAAATAGCGGCGAAACTCATGTTATGAGTAGCTTAATAATGGAGGTATAGTTTGCTTGCATGTTCCGATGTTGATGATATCAGCCACTCGTATTTTTGTACTGTTAGCACTTAGCAGCAGACTGCACTGTTACTATAATGGTGATTAGTTCCAATCAGATGAGTTTATATCCGAGATGTGTCCAGATTTAGTCCAGGTCTTAGATTTAGTTGCTGCTTTATTCTCTAACAACAGGGTGATTTGTCTTAATAATGAGTTAATAACGTAATAATTAACACAGTTACAATAAGATATTGTAATGAAAGTTATTAATATTTCCGGTGTAAATTTTTAATAGATTTATATTTTTCAAGTTTTGGTTAGACAATCACAAATTTTGGGCGTTAATTGCCAAATTAAATATTTTGTAATTCCTATGGGGAGGGAGGGCGGGCGTGAAGGGGGGGGGGGGGGGGGGGGGGGGGGGGGGTAAATAGCCTCGACTAATAAAACTGCTCTAGGATAGACACCTTTTAATCGCCCACATCTCTGCATTTTTTCAACGAAAAAACAATATGTTTTTACAGATTTAGATCCACATAACGTTACCTTTCCTTTATTCCAACAACTCAATAAAAGAAGACGCATTCCACAGTGGTACGTTATTGAGTGGGACAGTTACTGCGCAGTGGTACGTTATTGAGTGGGACAGTTATTGCACAGTGGTACGATATTGAGTGCGACAGTTATTGCACAGTGGTACGATATTGAGTGGGACAGTTATTGAGCAGTGGTGCGTTATTGAGTGGGACAGTTATTGAGCAGTGGTGCGTTATTGAGTGGGCCAGTTATTGCGCAGTGGTACGATATTGAGTGGGACAGTTATTGCGCAGTGGTGCGTTATTGAGTGGGACAGTTATTGCGCAGTGGTGCGTTATTGTGTGGGACAGTTATTGCGCAGTGCTACGATATTGAGTGCGACAGTTATTGAGCAGTGGTGCGTTATTGAGTGGGACAGTTATTGAGCAGTGGTACGTTATTGAGTGGGACAGTTATTGAGCAGTGGTGCGATATTGAGTGGGACAGTTATTGCGCAGTGGTGCGATATTGAGTGGGACAGTTATTGCGCAGTGGTACGATATTGAGTGGGACAGTTATTGCGCAGTGGTGAGTTATTGAGTGGGACAGTTATTGCGCAGTGGTGCGATATTGAGTGGGACAGTTATTGCGCAGTGCTACGATATTGAGTGCGACAGTTATTGAGCAGTGGTGCGTTATTGAGTGGGACAGTTATTGAGCAGTGGTGCGTTATTGAGTGGGACAGTTATTGCGCAGTGGTACGATATTGAGTGGGACAGTTATTGCGCAGTGGTACGATATTGAGTGGGACAGTTATTGCGCAGTGGTGCGTTATTGAGTGGGACAGTTATTGCGCAGTGGTGCGTTATTGAGTGGGACAGTTACTGCGCAGTGGTGCGTTATTGAGTGGGACAGTTATTGCGCAGTGGTGCGATATTGAGTGGGACAGTTATTGCGCAGTGCTACGATATTGAGTGGGACAGTTACTGAGCAGTGGTGCGTTATTGAGTGGGACAGTTATTGAGCAGTGGTACGTTATTGAGTGGGCCAGTTATTGCGCAGTGGTACGATATTGAGTGGGACAGTTACTGCGCAGTGGTGCGTTATTGAGTGGGACAGTTATTGCGCAGTGGTGCGATATTGAGTGGGACAGTTATTGCGCAGTGGTGCGATATTGAGTGGGACAGTTATTGAGCAGTGGTGCGTTATTGAGTGGGACAGTTATTGCGCAGTAGTGCGTTATTGAGTGGGATAGTTATTGAGCAGTGGTGCGTTATTGAGTGGGACAGTTATTGCGCCGTAGTGCGTTATTGAGTAGGACAGTTATTGCACAGTGGTACGATATTGAGTGGGACAGTTATTGCGCAGTGGTGCGTTATTGAGTGGGATAGTTATTGCGCAGTGGTGCGTTATTGAGTGGGACAGTTATTGTGCGTTATGGAGTGGGACAGTTATTGCGCAGTGGTACGATATTGAGTGGGACAGTTATTGCGCAATAGTGCGTTATTGAGTGGGCAGTTATTGCGCAGTAGTGCGTTATTGAGTGGGACAGTTATTGAGCAGTGGTGCGTTATTGAGTGGGACAGTTATTGCGCAGTGGTACGATATTGAGTGAGACAGTTATTGCGCAGTAGTGCGTTATTGAGTGGGACAGTTATTGAGCAGTGGTGTGTTATTGAGTGGGACAGTTATTGCACAGTAGTGCGTTATTGAGTGGGACAGTTATTGCACAGTGGTACGATATTGAGTGGGACAGTTATTGCGCAGTGGTGCGTTATTGAGTGGGATAGTTATTGCGCAGTGGTGCGTTATTGAGTGGGACAGTTATTGTGCGTTATGGAGTGGGACAGTTATTGCGCAGTGGTACGATATTGAGTGGGACAGTTATTGCGCAATAGTGCGTTATTGAGTGGGCAGTTATTGCGCAGTAGTGCGTTGTTGAGTGGGACAGTTATTGAGCAGTGGTGCGTTATTGAGTGGGACAGTTATTGCGCAGTGGTACGATATTGAGTGGGACAGTTATTGCGCAGTAGTGCGTTATTGAGTGGGACAGTTATTGAGCAGTGGTGCGTTATTGAGTGGGACAGTTATTGCACAGTAGTGCGTTATTGAGTGGGACAGTTATTGCGCAGTAGTGCGTTATTGAGTGGGACAGTTATTGAGCAGTGGTGTGTTATTGAGTGGGACAGCTATTGCACAGTAGTGCGTTATTGAGTGGGACAGTTATTGCACAGTGGTACGATATTGAGTGGGACAGTTATTGCGCAGTGGTGCGTTATTGAGTGGGATAGTTATTGCGCAGTGGTGCGTTATTGAGTGGGACAGTTATTGTGCGTTATGGAGTGGGACAGTTATTGCGCAGTGGTACGATATTGAGTGGGACAGTTATTGCGCAATAGTGCGTTATTGAGTGGGCAGTTATTGCGCAGTAGTGCGTTATTGAGTGGGACAGTTATTGAGCAGTGGTGCGTTATTGAGTGGGACAGTTATTGCGCAGTGGTACGATATTGAGTGGGACAGTTATTGCGCAGTAGTGCGTTATTGAGTGGGACAGTTATTGAGCAGTGGTGCGTTATTGAGTGGGACAGTTATTGCACAGTAGTGCGTTATTGAGTAGGAAAGTTATTGCACAGTGGTACGATATTGAGTGGGACAGTTATTGCGCAGTGGTGCGTTATTGAGTGGGACAGTTATTGCGCAGTGGTGCGTTATTGAGTGGGACAGTTATTGAGCAGTGGTGCGTTATTGAGTGGGATAGTTATTGAGCAGTAGTGCGCTATTGAGTGGGATAGTTATTGAGCAGTGGTGCGTTATTGAGTGGGACAGTTATTGAGCAGTGGTGCGTTATTGAGTGGGACAGTTATTGTGCGTTATGGAGTGGGACAGTTATTGCGCCGTGGTACGATATTGAGTGGGACAGTTATTGCGCAATAGTGCGTTATTGAGTGGGCAGTTATTGCGCAGTAGTGCGTTATTGAGTGGGACAGTTATTGAGCAGTGGTGCGTTATTGAGTGGGACAGTTATTGCACAGTGGTACGATATTGTAGTGCGTTATTGAGTGGGATAGTTATTGAGCAGTGGTGCGTTATTGAGTGGGACAGTTATTGAGCAGTGGTGCGTTATTGAGTGGGATAGTTATTGAGCAGTAGTGCGCTATTGAGTGGGATAGTTATTGAGCAGTGGGGCGTTATTGAGTGGGACAGTTATTGAGCAGTGGTGCGTTATTGAGTGGGACAGTTATTGCGCAGTTGTGCGTTATTGAGTGGGACAGTTATTGCGCAGTGGTACGATATTGAGTGGGACAGTTATTCCACAGTGGTGCGTTATTGAGTGGGACAGTTACTGAGCAGTGGTGCGTTATTGAGTGGGACAGTTATTGCGCAGCGCAGTGGTGCGTTTTTGAGTGGGACAGTTATTGCGCAGTGGTGCGTTATTGAGTGGGACAGTTATTGCGCAGTGGTGCGTTATTGAGTGGGACAGTTATTGCGCAGCGCAGTGGTGCGTTTTTGAGTGGGACAGTTATTGCGCAGTGGTGCGTTATTGAGTGGGACAGTTATTGCGCAGTGGTGCGTTATTGAGTGGGACAGTTATTGCGCAGTAGTGCGTTATTGAGTGGGATAGTTATTGCGCAGTGGTGCGTTATTGAGTGGGACAGTTATTGCGCAGCGCAGTGGTGCGTTTTTGAGTGGGACAGTTATTGCGCAGTGGTGCGTTATTGAGTGGGACAGTTATTGCGCAGCGCAGTGGTGCGTTTTTGAGTGGGACAGTTATTGCGCAGTGGTGCGTTATTGAGTGGGACAGTTATTGCGCAGTAGTGCGTTATTGCGTGGGATAGTTATTGCGCAGTGGTGCGTTATTGAGTGGGACAGTTATTGCGCAGCGCAGTGGTGCGTTTTTGAGTGGGACAGTTATTGCGCAGTGGTGCGTTATTGAGTGGGACAGTTATTGCGCAGTGGTGCGTTATTGAGTGGGACAGTTATTGCGCAGCGCAGTGGTGCGTTTTTGAGTGGGACAGTTATTGCGCAGTGGTGCGTTATTGAGTGGGACAGTTATTGCGCAGTAGTGCGTTATTGAGTGGGATAGTTATTGCGCAGTGGTGCGTTATTGAGTGGGACAGTTATTGCGCAGCGCAGTGGTGCGTTTTTGAGTGGGACAGTTATTGCGCAGTGGTGCGTTATTGAGTGGGACAGTTATTGCGCAGTGGTGCGTTATTGAGTGGGACAGTTATTGCGCAGCGCAGTGGTGCGTTTTAGAGTGGGACAGTTATTGCGTAGTGGTGCGTTATTGAGTGGGACAGTTATTGCGCAGCGCAGTGGTGCGTTTTTGAGTGGGCCAGTTATTGCGCAGTGGTGCGTTATTGAGTGGACAGTTATTGCGCAGTGGTGCGTTATTGGGTGGGACATTTTTCACAAACATTTTAAAGCTAAATAAATCAAAATATGCGCCCATGTGAAGATTACCAGGTTTTCACTTTTCGGTCGTCTTTTTATTGGGATTTTATATACTGTATGAAGAATTTGTTTTTTTTAAAGGGATGTTAAATTCAGTTTCTAATTTATGGGATTGGTTAGGGGGGTGTGATATCGTGACCATAGAGCCAGAACAACACACCACAATCTTTCAAAAAAAAATTTTTACCAAAAATACTCAAGATGGCGTTCTACATCTTACGTTAAAATCCTAGACTTGTTTATCAGTCCGTTTAGGAGATATGGAAAACCAGAACAACCCTCACAACATATAAGTTGAAAACTGTTAGAGGTAAAACAACACATACCACACATTGCTCTATCATACTTTGAATACATAAAATCATAGAGGTAAAACAACACACACAGACTAGAGTTAAGGTTAAATTTCAGTATGTGTTGTTTTGCCTCTTTGGAAAATAACGAAAAAATCAGTTTTTTTCATTAACAAAATTTATTCTGAATGCTAGCCACTTTTATAAAATCTATCATTGTATCTTCCCAGACCTCTGTAGAAAAAATTAGGAGACGGGATCCATATAGAGGGATATGAGAAGGTTTTTTACATTTTTCGCGAAACCACATTTTTTGGTGAGTGTTGTTCTGGCTCTTTGGTCACGATATATATATTATCTATATTATATAAATATCACGTGTCTGTTTGTGGATAGATGTGATGGAATCGTTTGATTTGGAGTTTCGGAATTTTTGATGCGGTATGAAACTTTAAATTAGTCAACTTACCGAGCGCAATGTTTAATATCCCTATTTCTCTTACTCAAGTACATGGTCAGTACAGCTACAGTAATATAACCCTCATCCAAACAATTAATAACCTAATAACCAATAACTTCATACGATATTATACGGACTCATTTTGATCAGATGAAATAATTCAACACTTTTTTAATTAATGCAAAACAACGAGTGTAGGCTGCAGTACTCGAGCTAACCTGTTACGGGCACTCGTGTAGGCTGCAGTACTCGAGCTAACCTGTTAGTTACGGGCACTAGTGTAGGCTGCAGTACTCGAGCTAACCTGTTAGTTACGGGCACTAGTGTAGGCTGCAGTACTCGAGCTAACCTGTTACGGGTACTAGTGTAGGCTGCAGTACTCGAGCTAACCTGTTACGGGTACTAGTGTAGGCTGCAGTACTCGAGCTAACCTGTTACGGGTACTAGTGTAGGCTGCAGTACTCGAGCTAACCTGTTACGGGCACTACTGTAGGCTGCAGTACTCGAGCTAACCTGTTACGGGTACTAGTGTAGGCTGCAGTACTCGAGCTAACCTGTTACGGGTACTAGTGTAGGCTGCAGTACTCGAGCTAACCTGTTACGGGCACTACTGTAGGCTGCAGTACTCGAGCTAACCTGTTACGGGTACTAGTGTAGGCTGCAGTACTCGAGCTAACCTGTTACGGGTACTAGTGTAGGCTGCAGTACTCGAGCTAACCTGTTACGGGTACTAGTGTAGGCTGCAGTACTCGAGCTAACCTGTTACGGGCACTACTGTAGGCTGCAGTACTCGAGCTAACCTGTTACGGGTACTAGTGTAGGCTGCAGTACTCGAGCTAACCTGTTACGAACACTAGTGTAGGCTGCAGTACTCGAGCTAACCTGTTACGGGCACTAGTTTAGGCTGCAGTACTCGAGCTAACCTGTTACGGACACTAGTGTAGGCTGCAGTACTCGAGCTAACCTGTTACGGGCACTACTGTAGGCTGCAGTACTCGAGCTAACCTGTTACGGGCACTAGTGTAGGCTGCAGTACTCGAGCTAACCTGTTACGGGCATTAGTTTAGGCTGCAGTACTCGAGCTAACCTGTTACGGGCACTAGTTTAGGCTGCAGTACTCGAGCTAACCTGTTACGGGTACTAGTGTAGGCTGCAGTACTCGAGCTAACCTGTTACGAACACTAGTGTAGGCTGCAGTACTCGAGCTAACCTGTTACGGGCATTAGTTTAGGCTGCAGTACTCGAGCTAACCTGTTACGGGCACTAGTTTAGGCTGCAGTACTCGAGCTAACCTGTTACGGACACTAGTGTAGGCTGCAGTACTCGAGCTAACCTGTTACGAACACTAGTGTAGGCTGCAGTACTCGAGCTAACCTGTTACGAACACTAGTGTAGGCTGCAGTACTCGAGCTAACCTGTTACGAACACTAGTGTAGGCTGCAGTACTCGAGCTAACCTGTTACGAACACTAGTAGTAGGCTGCAGTACTCGAGCTAACCTGTTACGGACACTAGTGTAGGCTGCAGTACTCGAGCTAACCTGTTACGGGCACTAGTGTAGGCTGCAGTACTCGAGCTAACCTGTTACGGGCACTAGTGTAGGCTGCAGTACTCGAGCTAACCTGTTACGGACACTAGTGTAGGCTGCAGTACTCGAGCTAACCTGTTACGGGCACTAGTGTAGGCTGCAGTACTCGAGCTAACCTGTTACGGGCACTAGTGTAGGCTGCAGTACTCGAGCTAACCTGTTACGGGCACTAGTGTAGGCTGCAGTACTCGAGCTAACCTGTTACGAACACTAGTGTAGGCTGCAGTACTCGAGCTAACCTGTTACGGGCACTAGTGTAGGCAGCAGTACTCGAGCTAACCTGTTACGGGCACTAGTGTAGGCTGCAGTACTCGAGCTAACCTGTTACGGGCACTAGTGTAGGCAGCAGTACTCGAGCTAACCTGTTACGGGCACTAGTGTAGGCTGCAGTACTCGAGCTAACCTGTTACGAACGGACACTAGTGTAGGCTGCAGTACTCGAGCTAACCTGTTACGGGCACTAGTGTAGGCTGCAGTACTCGAGCTAACCTGTTACGGGCACTAGTGTAGGCTGCAGTACTCGAGCTAACCTGTTACGGGCACTAGTGTAGGCTGCAGTACTCGAGCTAACCTGTTACGAACGGACACTAGTGTAGGCTGCAGTACTCGAGCTAACCTGTTACGGGCACTAGTGTAGGCTGCAGTACTCGAGCTAACCTGTTAGTTACGGCACTAGTGTAGGCTGCAGTACTCGAGCTAACCTGTTAGTTACGGCACTAGTGTAGGCTGCAGTACTCGAGCTAACCTGTTACGGGCACTAGTGTAGGCTGCAGTACTCGAGCTAACCTGTTACGGGCACTAGTGTAGGCAGCAGTACTCGAGCTAACCTGTTACGAACGGACACTAGTGTAGGCTGCAGTACTCGAGCTAACCTGTTACGGGCACTAGTGTAGGCTGCAGTACTCGAGCTAACCTGTTACGGGCACTAGTGTAGGCTGCAGTACTCGAGCTAACCTGTTAGTTACGGCACTAGTGTAGGCAGCAGTACTCGAGCTAACCTGTTACGAACGGACACTAGTGTAGGCTGCAGTACTCGAGCTAACCTGTTACGGGCACTAGTGTAGGCTACAGTACTCGAGCTAACCTGTTACGGCACTAGTGTAGGCTGCAGTACTCGAGCTAACCTGTAACGGGCACTAGTGTAGGCTGCAGTACTCGAGCTAACCTGTTACGAACGGACACTAGTGTAGGCTGCAGTACTCGAGCTAACCTGTAACGGGCACTAGTGTAGGCTGCAGTACTCGAGCTAACCTGTTACGGGCACTAGTGTAGACTGCAGTACTCGAGCTAACCTGTTACGAACGGACACTAGTGTAGGCTGCAGTACTCGAGCTAACCAGTTACGGGCACTAGTGTAGGCTGCAGTAGTCGAGCTAACCTGTTACGAACGGACACTAGTGTAGGCTGCAGTACTCGAGCTAACCTGTAACGGGCACTAGTGTAGGCTGCAGTACTCGAGCTAACCTGTTACGGGCACTAGTGTAGACTGCAGTACTCGAGCTAACCTGTTACGAACGGACACTAGTGTAGGCTGCAGTACTCGAGCTAACCAGTTACGGGCACTAGTGTAGGCTGCAGTACTCGAGCTAACCTGTTAGTTACGGGCACTAGTGTAGGCTGCAGTACTCGAGCTAACCTGTTAGTTACGGGCACTAGTGTAGGCTGCAGTACTCGAGCTAACCTGTTAGTTACGGGCACTAGTGTAGGCTGCAGTAGTCGAGCTAACCTGTTACGAACGGACACTAGTGTAGGCTGCAGTACTCGAGCTAACCTGTTACGGGCACAAGTGTAGGCTGCAGTACTCGAGCTAACCTGTTACGAACGGACACTAGTGTAGGCTGCAGTACTCGAGCTAACCAGTTACGGGCACTAGTGTAGGCCGCAGTACTCGAGCTAACCTGTTACGAACGGACACTAGTGTAGGCGGCAGTACTCGAGCTAACCTGTAACGGGCACTAGTGTAGGCTGCAGTACTCGAGCTAACCTGTTAAGGGCACTAGTGTAGACTGCAGTACTCGAGCTAACCTGTTACGAACGGACACTAGTGTAGGCTGCAGTACTCGAGCTAACCAGTTACGGACACTAGTGTACGCTGCAGTAGTCGAGCTAACCTGTTACGAACGGACACTAGTGTAGGCTGCAGTACTCGAGCTAACCTGTTACGGGCACTAGTGTAGGCTGCAGTACTCGAGCTAACCTGTTACGGACACTAGTGTAGGCTGCAGTACTCGAGCTAACCTGTAACGGGCACTAGTGTAGGCTGCAGTACTCGAGCTAACCTGTTACGGGCACTAGTGTAGACTGCAGTACTCGAGCTAACCTGTTACGAACGGACACTAGTGTAGGCTGCAGTACTCGAGCTAACCAGTTACGGACACTAGTGTAGGCTGCAGTACTCGAGCTAACCTGTTACGGGCACTAGTGTAGGCCTCAGTAGTCGAGCTAACCTGTTACGAACGGACACTAGTGTAGGCTGCAGTACTCGAGCTAACCTGTTACGGGTACTAGTGTAGGCTGCAGTACTCGAGCTAACCTGTTACGGGCACTAGTGTAGGCTGCAGTACTCGAGCTAACCTGTTACGGGCACTAGTGTAGGCTGCAGTACTCGAGCTAACCAGTTACGGGCACTAGTGTAGGCTGCAGTACTCGAGCTAACCTGTTACGAACGGACACTAGTGTAGGCTGCAGTACTCGAGCTAACCTGTTACGAACGGACACTAGTGTAGGCTGCAGTACTCGAGCTAACCTGTTACGAACGGACAATAGTGTAGGCTGCAGTACTCGAGCTAACCTGTTACGGGCACTAGTGTAGGCTGCAGTACTCGAGCTAACCTGTTACGAACGGACACTAGTGTAGGCTGCAGTACTCGAGCTAACCTGTTACGGGTACTAGTGTAGGCTGCATTGCATTACTCGAGCTAACCTGTTACGGGCACTATTGTAGGCTGCAGTACTCGAGCTAACCTGTTACAAACGGACACTAGTGTAGGCTGCAGTACTCGAGCTAACCTGTTACGGGCACTAGTGTAGGCCGCAGTACTCGAGCTAACCTGTTACGGGCACTAGTGTAGGCTGCATTACTCGAGCTAACCTGTTACGGGCACTAGTGTAGGCTGCATTACTCGAGCTAACCTGTTACGGGCACTAGCACTAGAGTAGGCCGCTGTAGAAGGCCGACCTCCGAATTTATGTTTGTCCGGAAACAGTCGCTGATGAAGCATGTAGTTGAATGTAGTCCGGTGTTCTAGAAAGGTACTGTACAACTCCCAACTTGTTTCTATAACAGAGAATAAATAAACAGATGTCAGAAATGTTATGTATGTAAATGGAGTATTGCCATTTTGATTCTCGTAAAAGTCGGTCGAAAAAAATATAACTTTCTTTTTGGAAATATATAGTTATGTGACTCACCTGTAGGCATTATCCTAACCCACCCACCACGACGCTTGTATTCCTCCCTCGCAATCCGTAGAACCTTGACCTCCTCTGACGTGAGTCCGGAATAATCGGACGAGACGGGCGCGGAAACCGGACGTCCGGCCGACGACCCTGGTCGCGATCCCGCCGCCGATCGGGGCCGCATCTAAACGAAAGTGAAAGTTTTAATTTAAGAAAAAAAAATATCCTTTAAATATATTTAAAAAAAACATTAATCTTGAGGAAAAATTAGATTTTGGTTACTGTTGAAATAACTAACCTTTCTTTGCACCGCTTTGTGGAGGATACATAACCTTCCAAGGTACTGGAAGGTTGACGAATTCCAGTACCTTGGATCATGGATAGAGAGTAGCACAATGGACATAGAAGTTAGGAAAGCAAAGGCTTGGGTAGCTCTATCAAAAATGGATACCATCTGGAAATCAGATCTCTCCAGGCACCTGAAGACTAAGTTCTTTCGAGCCACAGTGGAAAGTGTATTTTTATACGGGGGTGAAACCTGGACACTGACTAAATCACTTGAACAACGAATTCATGGATGCTACACAACACGTGACAAACGCCGAGCTCTATGGTAATATTTCACCTGTATCAACCACCCTCCGTGAACGCAGATTAAGATTCAGTGGGCACTGCTGGCGAAGTAAAGACGAGGTCATACCAGATCTACTTTTCTGGCAACCAACTCATGGAAAGCGTAGTCGTGGACGACCGGGCATAACATATATAGACCAGCTTGAAAGGGATACTGAACTTGAGAGAAACGAAATTGCGACAACTATGGAGAATCGGGAAGACTGGAAGGGTCTCATTTCCAGTGTCCGAGTTCGCTCGACCTAGTAGTAGTATTGGAAGATATCGGTATTCGTGACTGTTGAATTAACTAACCTTTCTTTGCACCGCCTTGTGGAGGATATCGGTATTTTCGATACTGTTAAATAACTAACCTTTCTTTGCACCGCCTTGTGGAGGATATCGGTATTTTTTCGCTGATTTTGAATGCGTCGCAAGACGGGATCTTGAGCAATGACACCAGTTAGACTGAGAAGATCAGATATCATATTGGCTTTTATCTTCAGGTCAATTGGACTATCGCTGTTGGTAAAAGAACAAAGGAAAAGTAACTAATTGTGTAACTAAAAGTAACTAATAATTGTGGAGTGTCCTGCGATGTTGTGATGAGGCTCGTACTACGCGAGTTCGATCTATATTATGGCAAGTAAATTTTAAATTTAACCAAAACCTGTAAAAACAAGTGCGAAATTGCGCAAAGGTCCGCATACTAACTAACGCATGATCTGTCTCCTCCTTGAATGGCTTACTACCAATCATACTATGCTCTATCCTGTCCTTGTACGCTTGTGTCTGTTGGTGGGACGCACTATCCTTGTACGCTTGTGTCTGTTGGTGGGACGCACTATCCTTGTACGCTTGTGTCTGTTGGTGGGACGCACTATCGTTGTACGCTTGTGTCTGTTGGTGGGACGCACTATCCTTGTACGCTTGTGTCTGTTGGTGGGACGCACTATCCTTGTACGCTTGTGTCTGTTGGTGGGACGCACTATCCTTGTACGCTTGTGTCTGTTGGTGGGACGCACTATCCTTGTACGCTTGTGTCTGTTGGTGGGACGCACTATCCTTGTACGCTTGTGTCTGTTGGTGGGACGCACTATCCTTGTACGCTTGTGTCTGTTGGTGGGACGCACTATCCTTGTACGCTTGTGTCTGTTGGTGGGACGCACTATCCTTGTACGCTTGTGTGTCTGTTGGTGGGACGCACTATCCTTGTACGCTTGTGTCTGTTGGTGGGACGCACTATCCTTGTACGCTTGTGTCTGTTGGTGGGACGCACTATCCTTGTACGCTTGTGTCTGTTGGTGGGACGCACTATCCTTGTACGCTTGTGTCTGTTGGTGGGACGCACTATCCTTGTACGCTTGTGTCTGTTGGTGGGACGCACTATCCTTGTACGCTTGTGTCTGTTGGTGGGACGCACTATCCTTGTACGCTTGTGTCTGTTGGTGGGACGCACTATCGTTGTACGCTTGTGTCTGTTGGTGGGAAGCACTATTCTTGTACGCTTGTGTCTGTTGGTGGGACACACTATCCTTGTACGCTTGTGTCTGTTGGTGGGACGCACTATCCTTGTACGCTTGTGTCTGTTGGTGGGACGCACTATCCTTGTACGCTTGTGTCTGTTGGTGGGACGCACTATCCTTGTACGCTTGTGTGTCTGTTGGTGGGACGCACTATCCTTGTACGCTTGTGTCTGTTGGTGGGACGCACTATCCTTGTACGCTTGTGTCTGTTGGTGGGACGCACTATCCTTGTACGCTTGTGTCTCTTGGTCGGACGCCGTGTCCTTGTACGCTTGTGTGACTGTTAGTGGGAAGCCCTGTCCTTGTGTGTGGCATGTACTAAAACTGTACAGTATGCTAATAATTACTGAATACACAACGCGTTCGCGAAGTTCAGATTGAAAATGGTATGACAATTACATGACAACATTGTGTTCAGTATAATTGGCAATAGTTTACAATACCTAAGAACTACTATAATAATAGTAGGTCACGCAATAACCTTCCTCATTCATTATTATATTAATAACAAAAATACAATTCATAAATATTAATCCATATACAATAAGCAAACCAAGACAAACGGATTGCGACGAATTACAGAGCACTATTGTTCAAAGTTCGACCGCTTTTGAAATAGAAGTACCTACAACTACAGTATGAAATTACCACCAACTCGTGTGTGACACAGCCCGTACAGTTGAAGGGTCATAGGCGTACGAGGCGGGAGGTCTGGTGCATTATTATTTATAATTTGTAAATCTTCAGATTTCCTTACTGTAAGAAAATCGTGTCTGTTTGTTTGTCTGTCTGTCTGTTTGTCACACGAAAGGCTCTGAAACTATCCGGTCAATTGTGTTGTTTTAGTACCCTCCTGTAGTGTATGGTCTGAATGGATGTAAAAAGCAATTTTCAGAAAAATACAGTTATTAGTTTTCGCAAAAAATGAAATAAACTAAAAGTGCCATAGAAGCAATGGTAAAATAACACCAATAACAGCTGATGTTCATGATGAAAAATGGCTTGTAATGAATGGACTTCTACACAGGCTTAGTATAAATCGATGAGGTTGCCAAGATTATTGTATATACTTAGTACACCCATAGGCCTACTGTTTGCTTAGGCCCTACTGGTACACTGCCTTCTGCCTAAACTCCACTCCCTTACAAATTTGAAATTCTTTATAGGGTAGCCTTAGTGTGTGTTAAATATTATATACAGCTGATAGCCTTCTCAGTCAAGGTATAAAATCTATACACCAATTATTCCAGGTGAATAAATTTTAGTAATAATGTAGGCCTTCAACTGTAGTACTACAATAATTGGTGTATAGATTGAATCTGAAGATAGAAGATTTACATCCCGCGTGCTTGCACGCCACTAGTTATAATAAAGTTGCACGCCACTAGTTATAATAAAGTTGCACGCCACTAGTTATAATAAAGTTGCACGCCACTAGTTATAATAAAGTTGCACGCCACTAGTTATAATAAAGTTGCACGCCACTAGTTATGATAAAGTTGCACGCCACTAGTTATAATAAAGTTGCACGCCACTAGTTATAATAAAGTTGCACGCCACTAGTTATAATAAAGTTGCACGCCACTATTTATAATAAAGTTGCACGCCACTAGTTTATAATAATGTTATTATCTCAAATGTTTTTCTCAATGTTTTTGTTTGGGTAGGAGGGGGGGGGGGGGGGGGGGGGGGGGCGAAAATATAAGATTTTGCGGGATTTCCGGATGAAAAAACTAAACAAATTAATGAATTTCAACAGACGCTTCATTGTAAAAACAGTAATGTTTGGAAAATGAAGAGTTTTACAAAGTTTTCAACAAATTATTTTGCAGAATTACTCTCTTATGGGCACTAAACCCAATACTGTCCATGTAGTTGTCCAAACTACCGTATTCTTCTTGCAAATTGGACAAAATCGTCTCCATAATTTCCGGACTTGAATTGAAAAAACAATCACTCAATTTTAATTCATCAATTTCCCGACGATACAGGAATCTAATAGGGTCTACAAATACAAAGTCTTCTGATTTCGCGTATTCCTTGACAATCCGCTTGGTGGTGAACCCCAAACAGTGCTGCACTAGTGCGGAAACGATGCCAGTTCGGTCTTTACCCATCGAACACATAATCACAGCCGGCAAATTACCTGGATCACTTAGCAACTGCAACGCACTGTATATTTGTTTGCCACTTAGTTGGGTAACTTTCACTAAGGAACCGGATAGTTTCAGTTTGTTTAAAGTGTTATTTATAAAACACGTTTGGCTTAAATTAAATTTGAAGAATGTTAAAATATCCACCAAATGGAATATAATAATTTTAAGTTTAACGATTGTCGTTGTTTCTTGGAATAAACCTTTCATATAATTTCTGTCACCGAATTTGATGTAAAAACGACGTCTCTCGTTTCCCTCGACGGTGTAACATTCCGAAGAGTCATCAGTACGAATCGTCTCGTACTGGATTCCGGAACCCGTGGCCATCCGATCGGGCCGGACAACAACCGGACGGAAGAAACGGTCGGAAAGACGGCCCTCCGGGTGGGACAAACCCCGGAAGTCGAGAATGGAACGGACGTTGAGATGGACGAGTTGGGATGCGCGTCCGGGTGAGTCTAGGAGTTGCGACGACCGGTAGATATTCCGACTGCACTGCGTCGGGTCTGTCACAAACCGGAAGTTGGGAATATCCGGAAGCTCCTCTGTGTGCTCCATAAATATCAAGTAGATAGATAATTGAATTAATTAATGAATAATAATAATAACGAAAACAAATACTGTACGAAACAGTAGAAAATTGACAAATAATATTAATAATGTAGCCCAATAATTCATAACATTACAGGTTCTACTATTTTTGGTGTTGTTGGCAGTATAAATAACTAAATGTGTTGAGTGATAAATTTATATAAACAAATAAACAACAATTATAAATTTCAGAATTTAATTATCTTTGTCAATTAAAGCTATACAATCGACAATAATGATAACTATTGGTTATAATTACATTCTGATTATTGAATATAAAAAAATATAATAAACTTATTTGTTAAGAAAGTAAAGCAAACCACATCAATTTACAAATCGTACACCATTGTTGGCCCAACTCATCTATTATGATGAGAAACTAACTGCCTGACAATTAATTATATTACTAACTATTACTATAGTAACCAATGAAATAGATTGGCAAACTAGCATGTCGCCGCCATGTTAGACGTTAATAAATACAACAACACACGTGTAAACAATCAGTTTGTGGGGCGAGCCACATAATCACGCAGTACTACATACTATATTCTTAGCAATAAGTTAAATGCGCAGCTCTTCACATTATTTTGTAGTTAACGTTTATGGTATACTATTACATAAAGTAATAATAACGGTAATAATGCTAAACTGGAAATAAATTTTCCTTTCTTAAAAATTAATTGAACTTGTAACTATTAACCCCGATAAGTTGACTTAATGTAACAAAAATACGTAAATCATTGTACGAAAAGAAAATCACTATTCAATGTTTAATAACCCTTGAATATTTATGTAAACCTCCCTCGCTGCATGCATAAACCGGGTCATAACCATGGAAAGTGATACTTTTCACCCATTGATGTAAATAGTTACATTTTTTAACCAAATTGAAGTTTCATTTTGAAATGAGTAACTTTCAAGTTGTAAATATTTATCAATAACAGTGGGGGAATGATGCCATCCCCAGCGGGATCATACATTTTGTGCGTTGTGTTTGCGTATAGAAATACATTTTGTGCGTTGTCTTTGCGTATAGAAATACATTTTGTGAGTTGTGTTTGCGTATAGAAATACATGTAGTGCGTTGTCTTTGCGTATAGAAATACATTTTGTGCGTTGTCTTTGCGTATAGAAATACATTTTGTGCGTTGTGTTTGCGTATAGAAATACATTTTGTGAGTTGTGTTTGCGTATAGAAATACATTGTGTGCGTTGTGTTTGCGTATAGAAATACATTTTGTGAGTTGTGTTTGCGTATAGAAATACATTTTGTGCGTTGTGTTTGCGTATAGAAATACATTTTGTGGGTTGTGTTTGCGTATAGAAATACATTTTGTGGGTTGTGTTTGCGTATAGAAATACATTGTGTGCGTTGTGTTTGCGTATAGAAATACATTTTGTGGGTTGTGTTTGCGTATATAAATACATTGTGTGCGTTGTGTTTGCGTATAGAAATACATTTTGTGAGTTGTGTTTGCGTATAGAAATACATTGTGTGCGTTGTGTTTGCGTATAGAAATACATTTTGTGCGTTGTGTTTGCGTATAGAAATACATTTTGTGAGTTGTGTTTGCGTATAGAAATACATTGTGTGCGTTGTGTTTGCGTATAGAAATACATTTTGTGAGTTGTGTTTGCGTATAGAAATACATTGTGTGCGTTGTGCTTGCGTATAGAAATACATTGTGTGCGTTGTGTTTGCGTATAGAAATACATTTTGTGCGTTGTGTTTGCGTATAGAAATACATTTTGTCAGTTGTGTTTGCGTATAGAAATACATTGTGTGCGTTGTGTTTGCGTATAGAAATACATTTTGTGCGTTGTGTTTGCGTATAGAAATACATTGTGTGCGTTGTGTTTGCGTATAGAAATACATTTTGTGAGTTGTGTTTGCGTATAGAAATACATTTTGTGCGTTGTGTTTGCGTATAGAAATACATTTTGTGCGTTGTGTTTGCGTATAGAAATACATTTTGTGCGTTGTGTTTGCGTATAGAAATACAATTTGTGCGTTGTGTTTGCGTATAGAAATACATTTTGTGCGTTGTGTTTGCGTTTTGCGTATAGAAATACATGTTGTGCGTTGTCTTTGCGTATAGAAATACATTTTGTGAGTTGTGTTTGCGTATAGAAATACATTGTGTGAGTTGTGTTTGCGTATAGAAATACATTTTGTGAGTTGTGTTTGCGTATAGAAATACATTTTGTGCGTTGTGTTTGCGTATAGAAATACATTGTGTGCGTTGTGTTTGCGTATAGAAATACATTTTGTGCGTTGTGTTTGCGTATAGAAATACATTTTGTGAGTTGTGTTTGCGTATAGAAATACATTTTGTGCGTTGTGTTTGCGTATAGAAATACATTTTGTGCGTTGTGTTTGCGTATAGAAATACATTTTGTGAGTTGTGTTTGCGTATAGAAATACATTTTGTGCGTTGTGTTTGCGTATAGAAATACATTGTGTGCGTTGTGTTTGCGTATAGAAATACATTTTGTGCGTTGTGTTTGCGTATAGAAATACATTTTGTGCGTTGTGTTTGCGTATAGAAATACATTTTGTGCGTTGTGTTTGCGTATAGAAATACATTTTGTGCGTTGTGTTTGCGTATAGCAATACATTTTGTGCGTTGTGTTTGCGTATAGAAATACATTTTGTGCGTTGTGTTTGCGTATAGAAATACATTTTGTGCGTTGTGTTTGCGTATAGAAATACATTTTGTGCGTTGTGTTTGCGTATAGAAATACATTTTGTGCGTTGTGTTTGCGTATAGAAATACATTTTGTGCGTTGTGTTTGCGTATAGAAATACATTTTGTGAGTTGTGTTTGCGTATAGAAATACATTTTGTGCGTTGTGTTTGCGTATAGAAATACATTGTGTGCGTTGTGTTTGCGTATAGAAATACATTTTGTGCGTTGTGTTTGCGTATAGAAATACATTTTGTGCGTTGTGTTTGCGTATAGAAATACATTGTGTGCGTTGTGTTTGCGTATAGAAATACATTTTGTGCGTTGTGTTTGCGTATAGAAATACATTTTGTGCGTTGTGTTTGCGTATAGAAATACATTTTGTGCGTTGTGTTTGCGTATAGAAATACATTTTGTGCGTTGTGTTTGCGTATAGCAATACATTTTGTGCGTTGTGTTTGCGTATAGAAATACATTTTGTGCGTTGTGTTTGCGTATAGAAATACATTGTGTGCGTTGTGTTTGCGTATAGAAATACATTTTGTGCGTTGTGTTTGCGTATAGAAATACATTTTGTGCGTTGTGTTTGCGTATAGAAATACATTTTGTGCGTTGTGTTTGCGTATAGAAATACATTTTGTGCGTTGTGTTTGCGTATAGCAATACATTTTGTGCGTTGTGTTTGCGTATAGAAATACATTTTGTGAGTTGTGTTTGCGTATAGAAATACATTTTGTGCGTTGTGTTTGCGTATAGAAATACATTGTGTGCGTTGTGTTTGCGTATAGAAATACATTTTGTGCGTTGTGTTTGCGTATAGAAATACATTTTGTGTGTTGTGTTTGCGTATAGAAATACATTGTGTGCGTTGTGTTTGCGTATAGAAATACATTTTGTAGGTTGTGTTTGCGTATAGAAATACATTTTGTGCGTTGTGTTTGCGTATAGAAATACATTGTGTGCGTTGTGTTTGCGTATAGAAATACATTGTGTGCGTTGTGTTTGCGTATAGAAATACATTTTGTGAGTTGTGTTTGCGTATAGAAATACATTTTGTGCGTTGTGTTTGCGTATAGAAATACATTTTGTGCGTTGTGTTTGCGTATAGAAATACATTTTGTGAGTTGTGTTTGCGTATAGAAATACATTTTGTGCGTTGTGTTTGCGTATAGAAATACATTGTGTGCGTTGTGTTTGCGTATAGAAATACATTTTGTGCGTTGTGTTTGCGTATAGAAATACATTTTGTGCGTTGTGTTTGCGTATAGAAATACATTTTGTGCGTTGTGTTTGCGTATAGAAATACATTGTGTGCGTTGTGTTTGCGTATAGAAATACATTTTGTGCGTTGAGTTTGCGTATAGAAATACATTTTGTGCGTTGTGTTTGCGTATATAAATACATTTTGTGCGTTGTCTTCGCGTATAGAAATACATTTTTTGCGTTGTGTTTGCGTATAGAAATACATTGTGTGAGTTGTGTTTGCGTATAGAAATACATTGTGTGCGTTGTGTTTGCGTATAGAAATACATTGTGTGCGTTGTGTTTGCGTATAGAAATACATTTTGTGAGTTGTGTTTGCGTATAGAAATACATTGTGTGCGTTGTGTTTGCGTATAGAAATACATTTTGTGCGTTGTGTTTGCGTATAGAAATACATTGTGTGCGTTGTGTTTGCGTATAGAAATACATTTTGTAGGTTGTGTTTGCGTATAGAAATACATTTTGTGCGTTGTGTTTGCGTATAGAAATACATTGTGTGCGTTGTGTTTGCGTATAGAAATACATTTTGTGCGTTGTGTTTGCGTATAGAAATACATTGTGTGCGTTGTGTTTGCGTATAGAAATACATTGTGTGCGTTGTGTTTGCGTATAGAAATACATTGTGTGCGTTGTGTTTGCGTATAGAAATACATTTTGTGCGTTGTGTTTGCGTATAGAAATACATTGTGTGCGTTGTGTTTGCGTATAGAAATACATTTTGTGCGTTGTGTTTGCGTATAGAAATACATTGTGTGCGTTGTGTTTGCGTATAGAAATACATTTTGTGAGTTGTGTTTGCGTATAGAAATACATTGTGTGCGTTGTGTTTGCGTATAGAAATACATTTTGTGCGTTGTGTTTGCGTATAGAAATACATTGTGTGCGTTGTGTTTGCGTATAGAAATACATTTTGTGCGTTGTGTTTGCGTATAGAAATACATTTTGTGCGTTGTGTTTGCGTATAGAAATACAATTTGTGCGTTGTGTTTGCGTATAGAAATACATTTTGTGCGTTGTGTTTGCGTTTTGCGTATAGAAATACATGTTGTGCGTTGTCTTTGCGTATAGAAATACATTTTGTGAGTTGTGTTTGCGTATAGAAATACATTTTGTGCAGTTGTGTTTGCGTATAGAAATACATTTTGTGCAGTTGTGTTTGCGTATAGAAATACATTTTGTGCAGTTGTGTTTGCGTATAGAAATACATTGTGTGCGTTGTGTTTGCGTATAGAAATACATTGTGTGCGTAGTGTTTGCGTATAGAAATACAATTTGTGCGTTGTGTTTGCGTATAGAAATACATTTTGTGCGTTGTGTTTGCGTATAGAAATACATTTTGTGCGTTGTGTTTGCGTATAGAAATACATTGTGTGCGTTGTGTTTGCGTATAGAAATACATTGTGTGCGTTGTGTTTGCGTATAGAAATACAATTTGTGCGTTGTGTTTGCGTATAGAAATACATTTTGTGCGTTGTGTTTGCGTTTTGCGTATAGAAATACATGTTGTGCGTTGTCTTTGCGTATAGAAATACATTTTGTGAGTTGTGTTTGCGTATAGCAATACATTTTGTGAGTTGTGTTTGCGTATAGAAATACATTGTGTGAGTTGTGTTTGCGTATAGAAATACATTTTGTGAGTTGTGTTTGCGTATAGAAATACATTTTGTGCGTTGTGTTTGCGTATAGAAATACAATTTGTGCGTTGTGTTTGCGTATAGAAATACATTTTGTGCGTTGTGTTTGCGTATAGAAATACATTTTGTGCGTTGTGTTTGCGTATAGAAATACATTGTGTGCGTTGTGTTTGCGTATAGAAATACATTGTGTGCGTTGTGTTTGCGTATAGAAATACATTTTGTGCGTTGTGTTTGCGTATAGAAATACATTTGTGCGTTGTGTTTGCGTATAGAAATACATTTTGTGCGTTGTCTTTGCGTATAGAAATACATTTTGTGAGTTGTGTTTGCGTATAGAAATACATTGTGTGAGTTGTGTTTGCGTATAGAAATACATTTTGTGCGTTGTGTTTGCGTATAGAAATACATTGTGTGCGTTGTGTTTGCGTATAGAAATACATTTTGTGCGTTGTGTTTGCGTATAGAAATACATTGTGTGCGTTGTGTTTGCGTATAGAAATACATTTTGTGCGTTGTGTTTGCGTATAGAAATACATTGTGTGCGTTGTGTTTGCGTATAGAAATACATTTTGTGCGTTGTGTTTGCGTATAGAAATACATTTTGTGCGTTGTGTTTGCGTATAGAAATACATTGTGTGCGTTGTGTTTGCGTATAGAAATACATTTTGTGCGTTGTGTTTGCGTATAGAAATACATTTTGTGCGTTGTGTTTGCGTATAGAAATACATTGTGTGCGTTGTGTTTGCGTATAGAAATACATTTTGTGCGTTGTGTTTGCGTATAGAAATACATTGTGTGCGTTGTGTTTGCGTATAGAAATACATTTTGTGCGTTGTGTTTGCGTATAGAAATACATTTTGTGCGTTGTGTTTGCGTATAGAAATACATTTTGTGCGTTGTGTTTGCGTATAGAAATACATTTTGTGCGTTGTGTTTGCGTATAGAAATACATTGTGTGCGTTGTGTTTGCGTATAGAAATACATTGTGTGCGTTGTGTTTGCGTATAGAAATACATTTTGTGCGTTGTGTTTGCGTATAGAAATACATTTTGTGCAGAGGACTCGAGGACTGAAGAATGCATTGAATTTTTTGAGTAGTTCGACTGTGGACTTCTATGACATCGATGCCAAGCTGCCAATGCGAAAGTTTTTTTTAAAGTAAAAGTTTGGTTAAATTTTCTTAATTATTTATTTAAATTTCTTAAGTACCGATTTTGGGATAGAATTGCTCAATTTTAATCTGTATTTAATAACTGAGCCTCGTCCTGCGCGATGGCCACACGAACGTGTTTAATACAAATATGAATTTTAAACTACCCCAGGCGTTCATTGAGGAGACTTACAATAGTTAATAGTTAACTCACTCTAAATTCTGCTAAGATATTAGTTTTGCAACAGGCAGGT
>JAUCBJ010001656.1:0-108507 GCA_032718475.1 Nemertoderma westbladi
GGGAGATTTGAGAACTGCATATGGAACAGACACCATCATTAAATAAAACACCACCCCCATAAGAGATAACTGTCAAATTTCAACTTTAGGCAGATTGTAAATAACAAAATTTCCAGAAAATGATCACTTTCAGATCGACTCCGTAAAGGTACAGCCTATGCTGTAGTAGATGCCTACCAAGTTTCAGTCTAAACCGTTAGTAAATAACAGTAGACTGGGGAAGTGTATAGGACTCTGCAACTCCCTAAAGATACAGCCTATGATGTAGTAGATACCTGCCAAGTTTTAGCTCAAAAAGATTAAAAAGAACCAAATGGGATGAGGTTTTCACTATCAGACAATTCGCCCTCTAGCGGCTGACTGTGGAACTGTAGACGTCTCTACTACTCCGCAAAGATATAGCCTATGCTAGAGTAGATGCCTACCAAGTTTCAGTCTAAAAGGATTGTAAATAACAAAGTTGGAGGAGATGTTAACTTTCATACATTTCGCCCTCTAGCGGCAGACGCAGGTAATGTAGACAACTCTGCGCGACTCAGTAAAGATATAGCCTATGCTGTAGTAGATGCCTACCAAGTTCAGTCTAAATGGATTATAAATAACAAAGCTAGAGATGTTAACTTTCAGACATTTCGCCCTCTAGCGGTAGACTGGGGAATTGTAGACGACTCTGCGACTCAGTAAAGATACAGCCTATGCTGTAGTAGATGCCTACCAAGTTTCAGTCTAAACGGATTGTAAATAACAAAGTTGGAGAAGATGTTAACTCTCAGACATTTAGCCCTCTAACGGTAGACTGGGGAACTGTAGACAAATCAGTGACTCCGGAAATATACAGCCTATGCTGCAGTATATAGCTACCAAGTTTCAGCTCAAAAGCATTAAAAATAACAAAGTTGGAGAAGATGTTAACTTTCAGACATTTCGCCCTCTAGCGGTAGACTGGGGAATTGTAGACGACTCTACAACTCCGCAAAGATATAGCCTATGCTATAGTAGATGCCTACCAAGTTTCAGTCTAAAAGGATTGTAAATAACAAAGTTGGAGAAGATGTTAACTTTCATACATTTCGCCCTCTAGCGGCAGACACAGGTACTGTAGACAACACTGCGCGACTCAGTAAAGATATAGCCTATGCTGTAGTAGATGCCTACCAAGTTCAGTCTAAACGGATTATAAATAACAAAGTTGGAGAAGATGTTAACTTTCAGACATTTCGCCCTCTAGCGGTAGACTGGGGAATTGTAGACGACTCAGTGACTCCGGAAATATACAGCCTATGCTGCAGTATATAGCTACCAAGTTTCAGCTCAAAAGCATTAAAAATAACAAAGTTGGAGAAGATGTTAACTTTCAGACATTTCGCCCTCTAGCGGTAGACCGGGGAATTGTAGACGACTCAGCTACTCAGTAAAGATACAGCCTATGCTGTAGTAGATGCCTACCAAGTTTCAGTCTAAACGGATTGTAAATAACAAAGTTGGAGAAGATGTTAACTCTCAGACATTTAGCCCTCTAACGGTAGACTGGGGAACTGTAGACAACTCAGTGACTCCGGAAATATACAGCCTATGCTGCAGTATATAGCTACCAAGTTTCAGCTCAAAAGCATTAAAAATAACAAAGTTGTAGAAGATGTTAACTTTCAGACATTTCGCCCTCTAGCGGTAGACTGGGGAATTGTAGACGACTCTGCGACTTAGTAAAGATACAGCCTATGCTGTAGTAGATGCCTACCAAGTTTCAGTCTAAACGGATTGTAAATAACAAAGTTGGAGAAGATGTTAACTCTCAGACATTTAGCCCTCTAACGGTAGACTGGGGAACTGTAGACAACTCAGTGACTCCGGAAATATACAGCCTATGCTGCAGTATAAAGCTACCAAGTTTCAGCTCAAAAGCATTAAAAACAACCCAATGAGATCAGGTTTTCACTATCGGACAATTCGCCCCCTAGCGGCAGACGGGGGAACTTCAGACGGCTCTGAGTATTACGTTGCAACGAGTTAGGGCGAAACATATCGAACGAGCTATAGTAAGCGAGATTTCATCGAGATTAGATGTATAATATTAGATAAAATAATAATACAGTAAGTATAGGCCTACAGAAATAATTATTTTACTTTTAATATTCATAACAGTAAAACAAAAATGTTATAAACCTCTCCTTCCATGCAGCCAATGATTGAGAAAGCAGAATTACTCTGAGCAATTCGCAACAGACAACCCAAACCCACCCCAATCAACACTCCAGCCTGCTTGCTCCTTATCTGTGCCCAGCCAGCTAGCTGCGAGTTCAATAATTAACTTAACGTTGCTATGATACAGAAAACAATCCTTCCCTATTCAATACGCAATAGGCCAATTCGATCGTGCTTGGCGAATATGACATATTTATACACTATTTGATTTTTACTCAATAAATAATCATACATATTTATATTAAACACTCGAATAAAATAAAAACTCTGTGAGAATGGGACACGGCGAATCTACCCATGTTAATTTTATACCAGGTGGGATAAATGTTAGCCCTCGAAATCATTAATTACCGATAGAAGAACCGAAATAATTCGTTAAATTCGCCCGAAAATCACGAAAATCGCCCTCTAGCGGCAGACGGGTGAACTTCAGACGAGTCTGAGTATTACGTTGCAACGAGTTAGAGCGAGACCTTTCTAACGAGCTATAGCAAGCGAGATTTCATCGAGATGGGTTCGATTGTATAGCCGATGACAAACACACAGACAGACAGACAATCGATATTTATATATATTAGACTAGAAAGCCTGTGGCCCTTCGGGCCACAGCTTTCTAGTGCACGTGCAGATGATATATGAATATGTGTGGGAGATTTGAGAACTGCATACGGAACAGACACCATCATTAAATAAAACACCACCCCCATAAGAGATAACTGTCAAGTTTCAACTTTAGGCAGATTGTAAATAACAAAATTTCCAGAAAATGATCACTTTCAGATCCACCCTCTACCTGCGGACTGGTGAAATGCAGACGGCGCTGCAGTTTGGTAAAGATGGGGTTTATGGTGAAGTAAAATGCCTGCCTTTCAAGTTTCAGCTTAAACAGATTGTAAATAACAAAATTGGTGTAGATGTTCACATTCAGACATTTCACCCTCTAGCGGTAGACTGAAGAACTGTAGACGACTCTGGGACTCCGTAAAGATACAGAATATGCTGTAGTAGATTCCTGCCAAGTTCCAGCTCAATAGGATTAAAAAGAACCAATTGGGATGAGGTGTTCACTATCAGACAATTCGCCCTCTAGCGGCAGATAGGGGAACTGTATACAACTCTGCGACTCCGTAAAGGTAGAGCCTATGCTGTAGTAGATGCCTACCAAGTTTCAGTCTAAACCGTTAGTAAATAACAAAGTTGGAGAAGATGTTAACTTTCAGACATTTCACCCTCTAGCGGTAGACTGGGGAAGTGTATAGGACTCTGCAACTCCGTAAAGATACAGCCTATGATGTAGTAGATACCAACCAAGTTTCAGCTCAAAATGATTAAAAAGAACCAAATGGGATGAGGTTTTCACTATCAGACAATTCGCCCTCTTGCGGCTGACTGTGGAACTGTAGACGACTCTACTACTCCGCAAAGATATAGCCTATGCTATAGTAGATGCCTACCAAGTTTCAGTCTAAAAGGATTGTAAATAACAAAGTTGGAGAAGATGTTAACTTTCATACATTTCGCCCTCTAGCGGCAGACGCGGGTAATGTAGACAACTCTGCGCGACTCAGTAAAGATATCAGCCTATGCTGTAGTAGATGCCTACCAAGTTTCAGTCTAAACGGATTGTAAATAACAAAGTTGGAGAAGATGTTAACTCTCAGACATTTAGCCCTCTAACGGTAGACTGGGGAACTGTAGACAACCCAGTGACTCCGGAAATATACAGCCTATGCTGCAGTATATAGCTACCAAGTTTCAGCTCAAAAGCATTAAAAACAACCCAATGAGATCAGGTTTTCACTATCGGACAATTCGCCCTCTAGCGGCAGACGGGGGAACTTCAGACGGCTCTGAGTATTACGTTGCAACGAGTTAGGGCGAGACCTATCTAACGAGCTATAGTAAGCGAGATTTCATCGAGATTAGATGTATAATATTAGATAAAATAATAATACAGTAAGTATAGGCCTACAGAAATAATTATTTTACTTTTAATATTCATAACAGTAAAACAAAAATGTTATAAACCTCTCCTTCCATGCAGCCAATGATTGAGAAAGCAGAATTACTCTGAGCAATTCGCAACAGACAACCCAAACCCACCCCAATCAACACTCCAGCCTGCTTGCTCCTTATCTGTGCCCAGCCAGCTAGCTGCGAGTTCAATAATTACCTTAACGTTGCTATGATACAGAAAACAATCCTTCCCTATTCAATAACAATAGGCCAATTCGATCGTGCTTGGCGAATATGACATATTTATACACTATTTGATTTTTAATCAATAAATAATCATACATATTTATATTAAACACTCGAATAAAATAAAAACTTTGTGAGAATGGGACACGGCGAATCTACCCATGTTAATTTTATACCAGGTGGGATAAATGTTAGCCCTCTAAATCATTAATTACCGATAGAAGAACCGAAATAATTCGATAAATTTCGCCCGAAAATCACGAAAATCGCCCTCTAGCGGCAGACGGGCGAACTTCAGACGGCTCTGAGTATTACGTTGCAACGAGTTAGGGCGAGACCTTTCTAACGAGCTATAGCAAGCGAGATTTCATCGAGATGGGTTCGATTGTATAGCCGATGACAAACACACAGACAGACAGACAATCGATATTTATATATATTAGACTAGAAAGCCTGTGGCCCTTCGGGCCACAGCTTTCTAGTGCACGTGCAGATGATATATGAATATGTGTGGGAGATTTGAGAACTGCATACGGAATAGACACCATCATTAAATAAAACACCACCCCCATAAGATATAACTGTCAAGTTTCAACTTTAGGCAGATTGTAAATAACAAAATTTCCAGAAAATGATCACTTTCAGATCCACCCTCTACCTGCGGACTGGTGAAATGCAGACGGCGCTGCAGTTTGGTAAAGATGGGGTTTATGGTGAAGTAAAATGCCTGCCTTTCAAGTTTCAGCTTAAACAGATTGTAAATAACAAAATTGGTGTAGATGTTCACATTCAGACATTTCACCCTCTAGCGGTAGACTGAAGAACTGTAGACGACTCTGGGACTCCGTAAAGATACAGAATATGCTGTAGTAGATTCCTGCCAAGTTCCAGCTCAATAGAATTAAAAAGAACCAAATGGGATGAGGTGTTCACTATCAGATATGTCGCCCTCTAGCGGCAGATGGGGGGACTGTATACAACGCTGTGACTCCGTAAAGGTACAGCCTATGCTGTAGTAGATGCCTACCAAGTTTCAGTCTAAACCGTTAGTAAATAACAAAGTTGGAGAAGATGTTAACTTTCAGACATTTCACCCTCTAGCGGTAGACTGGGGAAGTGAATAGGATTCTGCAACCCCGTAAAGATACAGCCTATGATGTAGTAGATACCAACCAAGTTTCAGCTCAAAATGATTAAAAAGAACCAAATGGGATGAGGTTTTCACTATCAGACAATTCGCCCTCTAGCGGCTGACTGTGGAACTGTAGACGACTCTACTACTCCGCAAAGATATAGCCTATGCTATAGTAGATGCCTACCAAGTTTCAGTCTAAAAGGATTGTAAATAACAAAGTTGGAGGAGATGTTAACTTTCATACATTTCGCCCTCTAGCGGCAGACGCGGGTAATGTAGACAACTCTGCGCGACTCAGTAAAGATATAGCCTATGCTGTAGTAGATGCCTACCAAGTTCAGTCTAAATGGATTATAAATAACAAAGTTGGAGAAGATGTTAACTTTCAGACATTTCGCCCTCTAGCGGTAGACTGGGGAATTGTAGACGACTCTGCGACTCAGTAAAGATACAGCCTATGCTGTAGTAGATGCCTACCAAGTTTCAGTCTAAACGGATTGTAAATAACAAAGTTGGAGAAGATGTTAACTCTCAGACATTTAGCCCTCTAACGGTAGACTGGGGAACTGTGGACAACTCAGTGACTCCGGAAATATACAGCCTATGCTGCAGTATATAGCTACCAAGTTTCAGCTCAAAAGCATTAAAAACAACCCAATGAGATCAGGTTTTCACTATCGGACAATTCGCCCTCTAGCGGCAGATGGGGGAACTTCAGACGGCTCTGAGTATTACGTTGCAACGAGTTAGGGCAAGACCTATCTAACGAGCTATAGTAAGCGAGATTTCATCGAGATTAGATGTATAATATTAGATAAAATAATAATACAGTAAGTATAGGCCTACAGAAATAATTATTTTACTTTTAATATTCATAACAGTAAAACAAAAATGTTATAAACCTCTCCTTCCATGCAGCCAATGATTGAGAAAGCAGAATTACTCTTGAGCAATTCGCAACAGACAACCCAAACCCACCCCAATCAACACTACAGACAGACAATCGAGATTTATATATATTAGATTAGACTAGAAAGCCTGTGGCCCGCACGTGCAGATGATTTATGAATATGTGTGGGAGATTGGAGAACTGCATACGGAACAGACACCATCATTAAATAAAACACCACCCCATAAGAGATAACTGTCAAGTTTCAACTTTAGTCAGATTGTAAATAACAAAATTGGTGTAGATGTTCACATTCAGACTTCTACAGTAGCGGTAGACTGAAGAACTGTGTAGACGACTCTGGGACTCAGTAAAGATACAGAATATGCTGTAGTAGATTCCTGCCAAGTTTCAGCTCAAAGGGATTAAAAAGAACCAATTGGGATGAGGTGTTCACTATCAGACAATTCGCCCTCTAGCGGCAGATAGGGGAACTGTATACAACTCTGCGACTCCGTAAAGGTAGAGCCTATGCTGTAGTAGATGCCTACCAAGTTTCAGTCTAAACCGTTTGTAAATAACAAAGTTGGAGAAGATGTTAACTTTCAGACATTTCACCCTCTAGCGGTAGACTGGGGAAGTGTATAGGACTCTGCAATTCCGTAAAGATAGAGCCTAGGACGTAGTAGATACCTGCCAAGTTTCAGCTCAAAAGGATTAAAAAGAACCAAATGGGATGAGGTTTTCACTATCAGACAATTCGCCCTCTTGCGGCTGACTGTGGAACTGTAGACGACTCTACTACTCCGCAAAGATATAGCCTATGCTATAGTAGATGCCTACCAAGTTTCAGTCTAAAAGGATTGTAAATAACAAAGTTGGAGAAGATGTTAACTTGCAGACATTTCGCCTTCTAGCGATAGACTGGGAAATTGTAGACGACTCTGCGACTCAGTAAAGATACAGCCTATGCTGTAGTAGATGCCTACCAAGTTTCAGTCAAAACGGATTGTAAATAATAAAGTTGGAGAAGATGTTAACTCTCAGACATTTAGCCCTCTAACGGTAGACTGGGTAACTGTAGACAAATCAGTGACTCCGGAAATATACAGCCTATGCTGCAGTATATAGCTACCAAGTTTCAGCTCAAAAGCATTAAAAATAACAAAGTTGGAGAAGATGTTAACCTGCAGACATTTCGCCCTCTAGCGGTAGACTGGGAAATTGTAGACGACTCTGCGACTCAGTAAAGATTCAGCCTATGCTGTAGTAGATGCCTACCAAGTTTCAGTCAAAACGGATTGTAAATAATAAAGTTGGAGAAGATGTTAACTCTCAGACATTTAGCCCTCTAACGGTAGACTGGGGAACTGTAGACAACCCAGTGACTCCGGAAATATACAGCCTATGCTGCAGTATATAGCTACTATGTTTCAGCTCAAAAGCATTAAAAACAACCCTATAAGATCAGGTTTTCACTATCGGATAATTCGCCCTCTAGCGGCAGACGGTGGAACTTCAGACGGCTCTGAGTATTACGTTGCAACGAGTTAGGGCGAGACCTATCTAACGAGCTATAGTAAGCGAGATTTCATCGAGATTAGATGTATAATATTAGATAAAATAATAATACAGTAAGTATAGGCCTACAGAAATAATTATTTTACTTTTAATATTCATAACAGTAAAACAAAAATGTTATAAACCTCACCTTCCATGCAGCCAATGATTGAGAAAGCAGAATTACTCTGAGCAATTCGCAATAGACAACCCAAACCCACCCCAATCAACACTCCAGCCTGCTTGCTCCTTATCTGTGCCCAGCCAGCTAGCTGCGAGTTCAATAATTACCTTAACGTTGCTATGATACAGAAAACAATCCTTCCCTATTCAATAACTATAGGCCAATTCGATCCTGCTTGGCGAATATGACATATTTATACACTATTTGATTTTTAATCAATAAATAATCATACATATTTATATTAAACACTCGAATAAAATAAAAACTTTGTGAGAATGGGACACGGCGAATCTACCCATGTTAATTTTAAACCAGGTGGGATAAATGTTAGCCCTCTAAATCATTAATTACCGATAGAAGAACCGAAATAATTCGATAAATTTCGCCCGAAAATCACGAAAATCGCCCTCTAGCGGCAGACGGGCGAACTTCAGACGGCTCTGAGTATTACGTTGCAACGAGTTAGGGCGAGACCTTTCTAACGAGATATAGCAAGCGAGATTTCATCGAGATGGGTTCGATTGTATAGCCGATGACAAACACACAGACAATCGAGATTTATATATATTAGACTAGAAAGCCTGTGGCCCTTCGGGCCACAGCTTTCTAGTGCACGTGCAGATGATATATGAATATGTGTGGGAGATTTGAGAACTGCATACGGAATAGACACCATCATTAAATAAAACACCACCCCCATAAGAGATAACTGTCAAGTTTCAACTTTAGTCAGATTGTAAATAACAAAATTTCCAGAAAATGATCACTTTCAGATCCACCCTCTACCTGCGGACTGGTGAAATGCAGACGGCGCTGCAGTTTGGTAAAGGTGGGGTTTATGGTGAAGTAAAATGCCTGCCTTTCAAGTTTCAGCTTAAACAGATTGTAAATAACAAAATTGGTGTAGATGTTCACATTCAGACTTCTAGCGGTAGACTGAAGAACTGTAGACGACTCTGGGACTCCGTAAAGATACAGAATATGCTGCAGTAGATTCCTGCCAAGTTTCAGCTCAAAGGGATTAAAGAGAACCAATTGGGATGAGGTGTTCACTATCAGACAATTCGCCCTCTAGCGGCAGATAGGGGAACTGTATACAACTCTGCGACTCCGTAAAGGTAGAGCCTATGCTGTAGTAGATGCCTACCAAGTTTCAGTCTAAACCGTTTGTAAATAACAAAGTTGGAGAAGATGTTAATTTTCAGACATTTCACCCTCTAGCGGTAGACTGGGGAAGTGTATAGGACTCTGCAACTCCGTAAAGATAGAGCCTAGGATGTAGTAGATACCTGCCAAGTTTCAGCTCAAAAGGATTAAAAAGAACCAAATGGGATGAGGTTTTCACTATCAGACAATTCGCCCTCTTGCGTCTGACTGTGGAACTGTAGACGACTCTACTACTCCGCAAAGATATAGCCTATGCTATAGTAGATGCCTACCAAGTTTCAGTCTAAAAGGATTGTAAATAACAAAGTTGGAGAAGATGTTAACTTTCATACATTTCGCCCTCTAGCGGCAGACGCGGGTACTGTAGACAACTCTGCGCGACTCAGTAAAGATATAGCCTATGCTGTAGTAGATGCCTACCAAGTTCAGTCTAAATGGATTATAAATAACAAAGTTGGAGAAGATGTTAACTTGCAGACATTTCGCCCTCTAGCGGTAGACTGGGAAATTGTAGACGACTCTGCGACTCAGTAAAGATTCAGCCTATGCTGTAGTAGATGCCTACCAAGTTTCAGTCAAAACGGATTGTAAATAATAAAGTTGGAGAAGATGTTATCTCTCAGACATTTAGCACTCTAACGGTAGACTGGGGAACTGTAGACCACCCAGTGACTCCGGAAATATACAGCCTATGCTGCAGTATATAGCTACCAAGTTTCAGCTCAAAAGCATTAAAAACAACCCAATAAGATCAGGTTTTCACTATCGGATAATTCGCCCTCTAGCGGCAGACGGGGGAACTTCAGACGGCTCTGAGTATTACGTTGCAACGAGTTAGGGCGAGACCTATCTAACGAGCTATAGTAAGCGAGATTTCATCGAGATTAGATGTATAATATTAGATAACATAATAATACAGTAAGTATAGGCCTATAGAAATAATTATTTTTACTTTTAATATTCATAACAGTAAAACAAAAATGTTATAAACCTCTCCTTCCATGCAGCCAATGATTGAGAAAGCAGAATTACTACAACCCAAACCCACCCCAATCAACACTCCAGCCTGCTTGCTCCTTATCTGTGCCCAGCCAGCTAGCTGCGAGTTCAATAATTACCTTAAGGTTGCTACAGAAAACAATCCTTCCCTATTCAATAACAATAGGCCAATTCGATCGTGCTTGGCGAATATGACATATTTATACACTATTTGTTTTTTAATCAATAAATAATCATACATATTTATATTAAACACTCGAATAAAATAAATACTTTGTGAGAATGGGACACGGCGAATCTACCCATGTTAATTTTATACCAGGTGGGATAAATGTTAGCCCTCTAAATCATTAATTACCGATAGAAGAACCGAAATAATTCGATAAATTTCGCCCGAAAATCACGAAAATCGCCCTCTAGCGGCAGACGGGCGAACTTCAGACGACTCTGAGTATTACGTTGCAACGAGTTAGGGCGAGACCTTTCTAACGAGCTATAGCAAGCGAGATTTCATCGAGATGGGTTCGATTGTATAGCCGATGACAAACACACAGACAGACTGACTGACTGACAGACAATCGATATTTATATATATTAGATTAAAATTTTTTAGCTATTCATATTAATTATATCTATGTGATTTCTAATTATATGACATTTTAAAATATATAAATCGTTCTACAGCTGTGGGGTCGACGGAAGTCCTACACCATCTTCAAGCACGAGTCCGCATCGCCACTTAACTCTTGAGCCTCGGTGTGGGAAGCTCCACGAAGGATGGCGTATTGGATCCACCGGCGGACCCACCCCATTTGGTGTGGGAAGCTCCACGAAGGATGGCGTATTGGATCCGCCGGCGGACCCACCCCATTTCGTGTGGGAAGCTCCACGAAGGATGGCGTATTGGATCCGCCGGCGGACCCACCCCATTTGGTGTGGGAAGCTCCACGAAGGATGGTGTATTGGATCCGCCGGCGGACCCACCCCATTTGGTGTGGGAAGCTCCACGAAGGATGGCGTATTGGATCCGCCGGCGGACCCACCCCATTTGGTGTGGGAAGCTCCACGAAGGATGGCGTATTGGATCCGCCGGCGGACCCACCCCATTTGGTGTGGGAAGCTCCACGAAGGATGGCGTATTGGATCCGCCGGCGGACCCACCCCATTTGGTGTGGGAAGCTCCACGAAGGATGGCGTATTGGATCCGCCGGCGGACCCACCCCATTTGGTGTGGGAAGCTCCACGAAGGATGGCGTATTGGATCCGCCGGCGGACCCACCCCATTTGGTGTGGGAAGCTCCACGAAGGATGGCGTATTGGATCCGCCGGCGGACCCACCCCATTTGGTGTGGGAAGCTCCACGAAGGATGGCGTATTGGATCCGCCGGCGGACCCACCCCATTTGGTGTGGGAAGCTCCACGAAGGATGGCGTATTGGATCCGCCGGCGGACCCACCCCATTTGGTGTGGGAAGCTCCACGAAGGATGGCGTATTGGATCCGCCGGCGGACCCACCCCGAATCCCTACATCACACCGAAGACCAGCTGTCTCCGCCATCCCTTCTCGTCCATTTATCACTGGCTCCAGGTTAACATTGCTTGGGCCGAAGGCCAAGGATGCTAGATCTCCCACAACATCGCGTACTTCATTGTGACGTCGGATCACGAGGCCACCCTCTTTGCAGTTTAACCCGTGGTTCAGGTCAAAAGGGTCCCCGCATCCGTCACAGCGAGAGGGGACACCTGTAGGTGGTCGTCAATAGCGGAGGGAAATTGCATCTCGGAATTCGGATGGCGATAAGTCCTGGTGAATGTCAGCTAGTGGGAGAGCTGACTTCCAACCACTGGTCTTGAATTCAGCGGCCCGTCCGATGACTCTATGCTGTTCTGGTCGCAACTCAATAACTATGTCATCAAAGATTGCTTTCTCGCTTGTCCTTTGGGTAGCCCGAGCCGACTTTCTTGCCTCCTTGAGGCAGGATTGGTGGTCTGTCAGAGAGAACGTCTCTTCGCCTTTAATGGCACGTGATAGAGTTCGTGTACCGCCCTCTGATGTGGCATACTGATTGTCTGCTTCGCTTCGACTGCTGGGTTCCGTATCCCAATGCCACCATTATTTGGGGACAGTGCAAATAAACTCAGCTCCGACTATGTGATTTCCCCTCCAATCACGGCTGGTAGGAAGCACTCTGTGATGGTTTTTTCCAACACATTAATCATGGTGGAACAGTCTGGAGTTACCCGTTGTAAATAGGCCCACTCCCTCAGTAGAGAGCAGACCATGGCTGCGAACGCTGCATGTGGTTGTGCCTCTGCTATCTCTGCCAGTTGTTCCACTGAGTTAACTCATTCAGCGACTTCACCCCCTACAAACACCTGCCGTTCATAATTTCCGCCTACGTGTCCTCCTAGGAAATGGTGATGTTTGACGATGTTTACAGGGTGGTTACGAAACACTTCCTTTACATGGTTCAGGTGCTCTGGTGACACCACGAGGTATCTTTTAGTGGGTTCGGGAAAATAACCCAACTTGGGGCCCCAGCACTGTAGCTCCTCAAACCACTCCAGTAGCCTTGGTAGGCAGCCGGCTGCTGCCGAGTCATCGGCAAACCAATTCTGGAATATCTCCTGTACAGATCGTAACTGATGGATCAGTGGTAGGACTCCTATGGCGTACAAGAGCATCGCCGCGAGGGGATCGCCTTGAGTCATCCCTTCTCCTGAAAAGGACTGCATATGTGCCGCGGATGCTGAGGATACTGTGGCCCCGATAACAGTTAAATAAGAACATAGAACATCGAGGCCAAAGAAGACGTGCATTCCAAAGGGCGGCTGTGCGATTCATGGAATTGAATGCCTTTGCTGCGTCAACCAATAGTACCCCCCAGCCATCGCCGCTGTGCTGGTCAAACAATCCGGACATTGTGTGGATCGCTGCTTCCACACCGGCAGGTGTACCTGAGGAGAGCTGCTCTGCTCCACAGGCATCTGTGACATCATTGTCTGTGACAAGGGCCATGGATTTGGCGATGATCAGGCGAAGACACTCACCGATGCAGATTGGTCGCACTCCACGGCATTTGTCCAGGGCAATCAGCCGGCTAGACATTAAGGCGCGAGTACACTCCCAAGGGACTGCCTTACTGGCCATCTCACGGGTTATTCCTGCGATTGCATCACATCTCGCTGTGTGCTCCATAACGTAGTAGGACGTTATGGATAACGTGTGTAACGGGGTGCTCCATAACGCTCCATCGTGTTGAGTCGGAACCAGCAGGTCCTGCTCCACAATGGAGCCGTCTCGTGGCTGCTTCAATATGGGTACCCGTTACATCCACATTCATTGATGAGCGAGTCTGCTGGAAGAGGGACGGCCTGTGGGTGCTTGCTGTGGAGGACTACAAAGATCGTGGTCTTGGCACCCGAGTATCGATGGAGCTATCAGGGTCTAACACTCCATCCATTTCCCTGCCTGTCACCCATCTCACCGCACTCCGTACTTTTCCCTCCAGCATCAGTCTCGTGAATACTCGAATGGTGTGATCTTTCGCATCACCAGGGGATGTCCGCCTAGTGTTGCGGTTCGAACATATCTTTGCAGAGCTTCTCTCGGCTTCATGTAGAAGCACCTATATCTGTCCCATTCGCTATAGTTGAGCACGGCGGGTTAGAAGTCTACGGATGTCTGCCGCCTTGACAACTTTGGGGTCTCGGTGGAGGAGCAGGCTATCTGCAAGGAGGATTCTCTCTGAGCGTGCATTGGCGACATTGAACTGGATACCTCTTGCAAAGGCAGTCGCTTCAGCGGCAAGTAGCTCGATGAGGTCTCCGCCTACAGCACCTCCTGGCAGCCGATACTTGGGTCCACGTAGTTGAGTTGTGCGCCACCACTGCTCCATCAGTCTGTCTGGGGGTTCACCCTTACCAACCAGGTTGCCCCCAAACGCCTTCATCATCAACCCTTTGGGGTCCAGCTCTATTGTTGATGTACTGCATGACCAGTTCTTATCAAAGACGGCACTATCCAACATCTGGGGAATATTCTGTGGAGGTTGGTCATTGGCTCCAGGATGCTGGTTGATTGGGATCGCGTTTGATCTGCCGGCATGGTCCTTGGAAGCCTCGAGAGTGTTGCTTGAAGAATGTGAGCATCTCACAATCCCACTATTGGGGTCGGTTGTATCATTATTATCAATGTTTGTGTTTCTACTGGGTAGGGTAATGAGATTACTAAAGTTCAGGGGCGAAACTGTGGAGGGATTCTTGCATCTTCCTATTGCAAACTCTACGCAGCTGACACAAGATCGTTCTGCTCGTGTGCACCCACAACGGCGTTTCACGCAACAACCTATTGCTGTGATACAGCACTGACAGCATTGCTGCGACAAGGGATCAATATGGTGTTGATCAATGACTGGGGCCGGGACCTGTTCCGGTTGACATATTGGGACATTGCCTTTTGTATATTATTTATCTACTGGAGGGAGGGTCTGCAACAGTATGGGGCTGGTGGGGAATGGAAGACTCTCTAGGTGGGCAGGGACTGCTAAGTGGACATCATGGCTGGTCAGGACCGACAGACCAGCTCCCGGACTTATGGCGACCGAATTAGCAACACCCAGAATAGAAGGACTAGATTGATTAAATGTCTTAAAGTAAATAATTATTAGTGTAATCATCTACTAGCTTATATATATAATATTATTAGTCAAGTGTAGAACGAAAAATATAGACAGACCAATATCAAGCAATACAAATAAAATGAATACTATTGGTTATCAAAAGTATACATTTTATTTTTATTGATTGATTTTGGTCTGTCTATATTTTTTTATTATACACAAGACTATATTTGAGAGACCGGATCATGCTGAACATGGTTGTTTGAAAAAGCGTTCCTATTACTTAATTTAATTATAATATTATTATGTATATAATTATTTATTATCGTATATTTGCTTTTGCAGGTTATGGGAGTCTAGGATTGTCTATAGAAGGTCCCAGTAAGGCGTCCATAGATTGTGAGGACAAAGAGGATGGCACCTGTAGAGTTACTTACAAACCAACTGAAACGGGGACCTACGTAATAAATGTTCGTTACAACGACCAACACGTACCTGGGAGCCCATTCACTGTAAAGGTAAGATATATCGCGCCATCTATCAGCTATTTCGCGTATTCAATAAGCGGAATAATAAGTGACATAATTAAGAGAGTAACAACTGATGATGAGATATTGGCTACAGCGAGTATGATTGGACAGAGTGATGGTATGACATGATTACAGTTCGCCTATACAAATACGGACCTGTACAGAACTAAACGATTTCAAAACGAAGGCAAAAACTCACTTCTTCGCCTTAGCCTTTCCACCGTAACTCAATTCCGACCACGCGCCTCTGAACTTTATTAATAATTTCATTATTATTAGGCAAGGCGCTTTATAAATATTTGCTTTATTATTTATTATTATTAAATCCTAGTGTAAGACAAAACCTCATTAAGTAACATTTTTACACATGGGAGGGGGGGGGGGGGGGGGGGGGGGGTTCAATCGATTTGTCGAAATCAATATGGGAGAGGCCCCAGGTTTCGGGGAGAGGCCATGTTTCGGTAGATAATATACGTCACATATATATATGGGAGAGGCCAGGTTTCGGTAGATAATATACGTCACATATATATATGGGAGAGGCCATGTTTCGGTAGATAATATACGTCACATATATATATGGGAGAGGCCAGGTTTCGGTAGATAATATACGTCACATATATATATGGGAGAGGCCAGGTTTCGGTAGATAATATACGTCACATATATATATGGGAGAGGCCAGGTTTCGGTAGATAATATACGTCACATATATATATGGGAGAGGCCAGGTTTCGGTAGATAATATACGTCACATATATATATGGGAGAGGCCATGTTTCGGTAGATAATATACGTCACATATATATGGGAGAGGCCAGGTTTCGGTAGATAATATACGTCACATATATATATGGGAGAGGCCATGTTTCGGTAGATAATATACGTCACATATATATATGGGAGAGGCCATGTTTCGGTAGATAATATACGTCACATATATATATGGGAGAGGCCATGTTTCGGTAGATAATATACGTCACATATATATATGGGAGAGGCCATGTTTCGGTAGATAATATACGTCACATATATATATGGGAGGGGCCAGGTTTCGGTAGATAATATACCTCACATATATATATGGGAGAGGCCATGTTTCGGTAGATAATATACGTCACATATATATGGGAGAGGCCAGGTTTCGGTAGATAATATACGTCACATATATATATGGAGGGGCCAGGTTTCGGTAGATAATATACGTCACATATATATATGGGAGAGGCCATGTTTCGGTAGATAATATACGTCACATATATATGGGAGAGGCCAGGTTTCGGTAGATAATATACGTCACATATATATATGGGAGAGGCCATGTTTCGGTAGATAATATACGTCACATATATATATGGGAGGGGCCAGGTTTCGGTAGATAATATACGTCACATATATATATGGGAGAGGCCATGTTTCGGTAGATAATATACGTCACATATATATATGGGAGAGGCCATGTTTCGGTAGATAATATACGTCACATATATATATGGGAGAGGCCATGTTTCGGTAGATAATATACGTCACATATATATATGGGAGAGGCCATGTTTCGGTAGATAATATACGTCACATATATATATGGGAGAGGCCATGTTTCGGTAGATAATATACGTCACATATATATATGGGAGAGGCCATGTTTCGGTAGATAATATACGTCACATATATATATGGGAGGGGCCAGGTTTCGGTAGATAATATACAGCATATATATATATGGGAGAGGCCAGGTTTCGGTAGATAATATACGTCACATATATATATGGGAGAGGCCAGGTTTCGGTAGATAATATACGTCACATATATATATGGGAGAGGCCAGGTTTCGGTAGATAATATACGTCACATATATATATTGATACTGTAGTAACAATGTGTTGGCAAGCTGTATTTTTCGAGGTGTTTGTTATTATATACGTCACAATATATATATGGGAGAGGCCATGTTTCGGTAGATAATATACGTCACATATATATATGGGAGAGGCCATGTTTCGGTAGATAATATACGTCACATATATATATGGGAGAGGCCATGTTTCGGTAGATAATATACGTCACATATATATATGGGAGAGGCCATGTTTCGGTAGATAATATACGTCACATATATATATGGGAGAGGCCATGTTTCGGTAGATAATATACGTCACATATATATATGGGAGAGGCCATGTTTCGGTAGATAATATACGTCACATATATATATGGGAGGGGCCAGGTTTCGGTAGATAATATACAGCATATATATATATGGGAGAGGCCAGGTTTCGGTAGATAATATACGTCACATATATATATGGAAGAGGCCAGGTTTCGGTAGATAATATACGTCACATATATATATGGAAGAGGCCAGGTTTCGGTAGATAATATACGTCACATATATATATGGGAGAGGCCAGGTTTCGGTAGATAATATACGTCACATATATATATGGGAGAGGCCATGTTTCGGTAGATAATATACGTCACATATATTTATGGGAGGGGCCAGGTTTCGGTAGATAATATACGTCACATATATATATGGGAGAGGCCATGTTTCGGTAGATAATATACGTCACATATATATATGGGAGAGGCCATGTTTCGGTAGATAATATACGTCACATATATATATGGGAGAGGCCATGTTTCGGTAGATAATATACGTCACATATATATATGGGAGAGGCCATGTTTCGGTAGATAATATACGTCACATATATATATGGGAGGGGCCAGGTTTCGGTAGATAATATACAGCATATATATATATGGGAGAGGCCAGGTTTCGGTAGATAATATACGTCACATATATATATGGAAGAGGCCAGGTTTCGGTAGATAATATACGTCACATATATATATGGGAGAGGCCAGGTTTCGGGGAGAGGCCAGGTTTCGGTAGATAATATACGTCACATATTATATATGGGAGAGGCCATGTTTCGGTAGATAATATACGTCACATATATATATGGGAGGGGCCAGGTTTCGGTAGATAATATACAGCATATATATATATGGGAGAGGCCAGGTTTTGGTAGATAATATACGTCACATATATATATGGAAGAGGCCAGGTTTTGGTAGATAATATACGTCACATATATATATGGGAGGGGCCAGGTTTCGGTAGATAATATACGTCACATATATATATGGGAGGGGCCAGGTTTCGGTAGATAATATACAGCATATATATATATGGGAGAGGCCAGGTTTCGGTAGATAATATACGTCACATATATATGGGAGAGGCCAGGTTTCGGTAGATAATATACGTCACATATATATATGGAAGAGGCCAGGTTTCGGTAGATAATATACGTCACATATATATGGGAGAGGCCAGGTTTCGGTAGATAATATACGTCACATATATATATGGAAGAGGCCAGGTTTCGGCAGATAATATACGTCACATATATATATGGGAGGGGCCAGGTTTCGGTAGATAATATACGTCACATATTATATATGGGAGAGGCCAGGTTTCGGTAGATAATATACGTCACATATATATATGGGAGGGGCCAGGTTTCGGTAGATAATATACAGCATATATATATGGGAGAGGCCAGGTTTCGGTAGATAATATACGTCACATATATATATGGGAGAGGCCAGGTTTCGGTAGATAATATACGTCACATATATATATGGGAGGGGCCAGGTTTCGGTAGATAATATACGTCACATATTATATATGGGAGAGGCCAGGTTTCGGTAGATAATATACGTCACATATATATATGGGAGATGCCAGGTTTCGGTAGATAATATACAGCATATATATATGGGAGAGGCCAGGTTTCGGTAGATAATATACGTCACATATATATATGGGAGAGGCCAGGTTTCGGTAGATAATATACGTCACATATATATGGGAGAGGCCAGGTTTCGGTAGATAATATACGTCACATATATATATGGGAGGGGCCAGGTTTCGGTAGATAATATACGTCACATATTATATATGGGAGAGGCCAGGTTTCGGTAGATAATATACGTCACATATATATATGGGAGGGGCCAGGTTTCGGTAGATAATATACAGCATATATATATGGGAGAGGCCAGGTTTCGGTAGATAATATACGTCACATATATATATGGGAGAGGCCAGGTTTCGGTAGATAATATACGTCACATATATATATGGGAGGGGCCAGGTTTCGGTAGATAATATACGTCACATATTATATATGGGAGAGGCCAGGTTTCGGTAGATAATATACGTCACATATATATATGGGAGATGCCAGGTTTCGGTAGATAATATACAGCATATATATATGGGAGAGGCCAGGTTTCGGTAGATAATATACGTCACATATATATATGGGAGAGGCCAGGTTTCGGTAGATAATATACGTCACATATATATGGGAGAGGCCAGGTTTCGGTAGATAATATACAGCATATATATATATGGGAGAGGCCAGGTTTCGGTAGATAATATACAGCATATATATATATGGGAGAGGCCAGGTTTCGGTAGATAATATACGTCACATATATTTTTTCAGTCCTAATCTGTTTGTATATCCTCACGGGTGATAACTAAATTAATTATAAACTCTTGATATAACAGGTGTTACAGCCCACGGGTGATAACTAAATTAATTATAAACTCTTGATATAACAGGTGTTACAGCCCACAGGTGATAACTAAATTAATTTTGAACTCTTGATATAACAGGTGTTACAGCCCACGGGTGATAACTAAATTGATTATAAACTCTTGATATAACAGGTGTTACAGCCCACGGGTGATAACTAAATTAATTTTAAACTCTTGATATAACAGGTGTTACAGCCCACGGGTGATAACTAAATTAATTATAAACTCTTGATATAACAGGTGTTACAGCCCACAGGTGATAACTAAATTAATTTTAAACTCATGATATAACAGGTGTTACAGCCCACGGGTGATAACTAAATTAATTATAAACTCTTGATATAACAGGTGTTACAGCCCACAGGTGATAACTAAATTAATTTTAAACTCTTGATATAACAGGTGTTACAGCCCACGGGTGATAACTAAATTAATTTTAAACTCTTGATATAACAGGTGTTACAGCCCACGGGTGATAACTAAATTAATTTTAAACTCTTGATATAACACGTGTTACAGCCCACGGGTGATAACTAAATTGATTATAAACTCTTGATATAACAGGTGTTACAGCCCACAGGTGATAACTAAATTAATTTTAAACTCTTGATATAACAGGTGTTACAGCCCACGGGTGATAACTAAATTAATTTTAAACTCTTGATATAACAGGTGTTACAGCCCACGGGTGATAACTAAATTAATTATAAACTCTTGATATAACAGGTGTTACTGCCCACAGGTGATAACTAAATTAATTTTAAACTCTTGATATAACAGGTGTTACAGCCCACGGGTGATAACTAAATTAATTTTAAACTCTTGATATAACAGGTGTTACAGCCCACGGGTGATAACTAAATTAATTTTAAACTCTTGATATAACAGGTGTTCAGCCCACGGGTGATAACTAAATTAATTTTAAACTCTTGATATAACAGGTGTTACAGTCCACGGGTGATAACTAAATTAATTTTAAACTCTTGATATAACAGGTGTTACAGCCCACGGGTGATAACTAAATTAATTTTAAACTCTTGATATAACAGGTGTTACAGTCCACGGGTGATAACTAAATTAATTATAAACTCTTGATATAACAGGTGTTACAGCCCACAGGTGATAACTAAATTAATTTTAAACTCTTGATATAACAGGTGTTACAGCCCACGGGTGATAACTAAATTAATTTTAAACTCTTGATATAACAGGTGTTACAGCCCACGGGTGATAACTAAATTAATTTTAAACTCTTGATATAACAGGTGTTCAGCCCACGGGTGATAACTAAATTAATTTTAAACTCTTGATATAACAGGTGTTACAGTCCACGGGTGATAACTAAATTAATTTTAAACTCTTGATATAACAGGTGTTACAGCCCACGGGTGATAACTAAATTAATTTTAAACTCTTGATATAACAGGTGTTACAGCCCACGGGTGATAACTAAATTAATTTTAAACTCTTGATATAACACGTGTTACAGCCCACGGGTGATAACTAAATTAATTTTAAACTCTTGATATAACAGGTGTTCACAGCCCACGGGTGATAACTAAATTAATTTTAAACTCTTGATATAACAGGTGTTGCAGCCCACGGGTGATAACTAAATTAATTTTAAACTCTTGATATAACAGGTGTTACAGCCCACGGGTGATAACTAAATTAATTATAAACTCTTGATATAACAGGTGTTACAGCCCACAGGTGATAACTAAATTAATTTTAAACTCTTGATATAACAGGTGTTACAGCCCACGGGTGATAACTAAATCAATGTTAAACTCTTGATATAACACGTGTTACAGCCCACGGGTGATAACTAAATTAATTATAAACTCTTGATATAACAGGTGTTACAGCCCACGGGTGATAACTAAATTAATTTTAAACTCTTGATATAACAGGTGTTACAGTCCACGGGTGATAACTAAATTAATTTTAAACTCTTGATATAACAGGTGTTACAGCCCACGGGTGATAACTAAATCAATGTTAAACTCTTGATATAACACGTGGTACAGCCCACGGGTGATAACTAAATTGATTATAAACTCTTGATATAACAGGTGTTCAGCCCACGGGTGATAACTAAATTAATTTTAAACTCTTGATATAACAGGTGTTACAGCCCACGGGTGATAACTAAATCAATGTTAAACTCTTGATATAACACGTGTTACAGCCCACGGGTGATAACTAAATTGATTATAAACTCTTGATATAACAGGTGTTCAGCCCACGGGTGATAGCTTAATTAATTTTAAACTCTTGATATAACAGGTGTTACAGCCCACGGGTGATAACTAAATTAATTATAAACTCTTGATATAACAGGTGTTACAGCCCACGGGTGATAACTAAATTAATTTTAAACTCTTGATATAACAGGTGTTACAGCCCACGGGTGATAACTAAATTAATTTTAAACTCTTGATATAACACGTGTTACAGCCCACGGGTGATAACTAAATTGATTATAAACTCTTGATATAACAGGTGTTACAGCCCACAGGTGATAACTAAATTAATTTTAAACTCTTGATATAACAGGTGTTACAGCCCACGGGTGATAACTAAATTAATTTTAAACTCTTGATATAACAGGTGTTACAGCCCACGGGTGATAACTAAATTAATTATAAACTCTTGATATAACAGGTGTTACTGCCCACAGGTGATAACTAAATTAATTTTAAACTCTTGATATAACAGGTGTTACAGCCCACGGGTGATCTCGCAGGGCCTTTTGTTGAGAAGATAACGCGACCGCGTCACGCTGCCAGCGCAACATCTGTTGGATCCAGTTGCGAACTAGCGATAAAACTAGCAGATACTAGTCCTTACGATCTAGTGGTAAGTTATACAGCTAGCACATACTACTCCTTATGATCCAGTGGTAAGTTATAAAACTAGCAGATACTATTCTTTATGATCCAGTGGTAAGATATAAGGCTAGCAAATACTAGTCCTTATGATCCAGTGGTAAGTTATAAAACTAGCAAATACTAGTCCTTATGATCCAGTGGTAAGTTATAAAACTAGCAGAGTCCTTATGATCCAGTGGTAAGTTATAAAACTAGCAGATACTATTCTTTATGATCCAGTGGTAAGTTATAAGGCTAGCAAATACTAGTCCTTATGATCCAGTGGTAAGTTATAAAGCTAGCATATACTAGTCCTTATGATCCAGTGGTAAAAGTAAAATTATAGTTATAAGGTAAGTTATAAGGCTAGCAGATGCTAGTCCTTTTGATCCAGTGGTAAGTTATAAAGCTAGCAAATACTAGTCCTTATGATCCAGTGGTAAGTTATAAAGCTAGCAGATACTAGTTCTTATGATCCAGTGGTAAGTTATAAGGCTAGCAGATGCTAGTCCTTTTGATTCCGTGGTAAGTTATAAAGCTAGCAAATACTAGTCCTTATGATCCAGTGGTAAGTTATAAAGCTAGCAGATACTATTCTTTATGATCCAGTGGTAAGTTATAAAGCTAGCAGATGCTAGTCCTTTTGATCCAGTGGTAAGTTATAAAGCTAGCAAATACTAGTCCTTATGATCCAGTGGTAAGTTATAAAGCTAGCAGATGCTATTCTTTATGATCCAGTGGTAAGTTATAAAGCTAGCAAATACTAGTCCTTATGATCCAGTGGTAAGTTATAAAGCTAGCAGATACTAATCTTTATGATCCAGTGGTAAGTTATGAAGCTAGCAAATACTAGTCCTTATGATCCAGTGGTAAGTTATAAAGCTAGCAAATACTAGTCCTTATGATCCAGTGATAAGTTATAAAACTAGCAGAGTCCTTATGATCCAGTGGTAGGTTATAAAGCTAGCAGATACTAGTCCTTATGATCCAGTGGTAAGTTATAAAACTAGCAGAGTCCTTATGATCCAGTGGTAAGTTATAAAGTTAGCAGATTCCTTATGATCCAGTGGTAAGTTATAAAGCTAGCAGAGTCCTTATGATCCAGTGGTAAGTTATAAAGCTAGCAAATACTAGTCCTTATGATCCAGTGGTAAGTTATAAAGCTAGCAGATACTATTCTTTATGATCCAGTGGTAAGTTATAAAGCTAGCAAATACTAGTCCTTATGATCCAGTGGTAAGTTATAAAACTAGCAGAGTCCTTATGATCCAGTGGTAAGTTATAAAGCTAGCAGATACTATTCTTTATTATCCAGTGGTAAGTTATAAAGCTAGCAAATACTAGTCCTTATGATCCAGTGGTAAGTTATAAAGCTAGCAGATACTATTCTTTATGATCCAGTGGTAAGTTATAAAGCTAGCAAATACTAGTCCTTATGATCCAGTGGTAAGTTATAAAGCTATCAAATACTAGTCCTTATGATCCAGTGGTAAGTTATAAAACTAGCAGAGTCCTTATGATCCAGTGGTAAGTTATAAAGCTAGCAGATACTATTCTTTATGATCCAGTGGTAAGTTATAAAGCTAACAAATACTAGTCCTTATGATCCAGTGGTAAGTTATAAAACTAGCAGAGCCCTTATGATCCAGTGGTAAGTTATAAAGCTAGCAGATACTATTCTTTATGATCCAGTGGTAAGTTATAAAGCTAGCAAATACTAGTCCTTATTATCCAGTGGTAAGTTATAAAACTAGCAGAGTCCTTATGATCCAGTGGTAAGTTATAAAGCTAGCATATACTAGCGGATAATGGCTAGATGCTAGCAGATACTGTTTTATATTGTTGTCGTTACTTTATTTCCCCCCTGTTACGGTATATGGCGCTGTATCCATATTATTAGTCATCATGCAGTATGCAATATTAGTCCGTTATGCAGTATGCAATATTAGTCTGTTATACTGTACGTAATATTAGTCCATTGTGCAGCATGATATTTTAGATAAGGCATAATAACGCGGTGGTATTTAGGTAGGGAAATTAAAACGCCCATATATTTGAAACCATCCATTTTGTATAGTATGTAGCCCTACCTACGTAATTTTGTATTAGGATATATGTAGATAGTTCCAGGGTAGCGAGTTTATTCGGACCCTGGATTTTGTGCTTGCTGATATTAGTTTGATAGGGCTAGCATATAGGGACGCCGTCCTGGCCATTCAGCAGCCAGAGACGTGAACCATTACCATATATGGTAATAATTTGAGCAATAGGGCTACAATCCGGCCTCCTTATTGGATTAACTGCTTCCAGGTTGGTCTAATGCTAGCATGGACTGGAGAGCAAATAGGAGAGCGATTGAGTCACCCTATTGCATCATCCCATCCGGATCACCTATAAATTGGCGGTGTGCCGGTAGAGCCTATCGATCGATTCAACCTTCACTGCTGTTGTACTTGCTGAACTGTCTCTATTCAATTTTGACGGATTTTAGAGTATTTTTGCAATTTGATTAATTTCTTGAAATGATTTGCTAGTGCGATTACTCTTGCTTGTGTTTCTCAATTAATTCCTTCGATTACTGCTAATTACAACTGAACTATGATTTCTACTTTTGATTAATGGTTCTATGTGATTCTTTCCTGCGCAATAATCCTAAGGGATTTCTGAGACTGTCAGACTTTGTGATTTGCATGCGCCGCTACGGTAGCTATTAGCGTAATGGAGGGCTAAGGCGCCAGCGGGCGGTGGGCACATCGGGGGGTTGGGCGACTAAGGGAGAGCGGAGGATTCAAAGCGAGCACCGCTGGCGTGGGGTCACCGTTGCGGTCGGGAAGTTAACGCTGTGGTACGCAGACCAATCGCCGGTACAGTAATTAGGGGGCTGATGATCCAGGTTTCGTCTCTATTTAGTATTAGGGGGGCGGGAATCAGGTTAGTTAGGAGTCCTATATGTACCCGGGAGAGGCCTGCACGTATCACAACGTTTCGAACGTTGAGCGTGTAGTACGAATAGTGAGTCGCATAATTGTGGGCTATACAGTAGTTAACTGCATAATTGCGAACTGTGATTGCTGACGCTGATTGGTGTGTTACTGAAGTGTGCCTATGATTGTGAATGTTTAGGTAGGCGCTCTTTTCTCTTTGATTGATTTCTATTTCTTAGTTACAACAATTAGTTACTGATTAGGTCAAAGTAATACGGCAATTTAGGCTATTACTAGCGAAACCTGTTGCGTGATAAATTAGAATTACGTATTCTGGAACTCTTAGTAATTAGTACGCTGTTATATATTTGTGACTGTAATTGATTAGTAAAATTAAGAATTAGTACGCAGCATAGCGGAGAGTAGCTAAAGTAATAATTAGAGTACTGTAAACTATTCACGCTGAGCGGTTATTTGCATTAGCGGACAATCAGCTAGAACGCACTATTCGGTACGCACGAAACGCTAGTGATTTGCTGGCCTAAAGCCAGCTGCAGGCAATTTTAGACCCAGAGTGGTACTATCCACGAGAGACAATTACTGTACCATTTTGATATTTAAATATTCTCGCATTCACACATTACGTTAGAGAACCCCCAGTATTCGCGATTAGAAAAGACGTAGGTAATAGCGTGCTTTAATAGTGATAGAATTAGGCGTAAGAATACTCTGAGTGCAAGGCCTCTCGCACTCGTCTTAAAGTAAGCTTAGGGAGCCGACTCGGGTTTATTGTTTTGGTTATTCCTGCGTGGCTCATAGATTCGAACAGTTAGCTCTCTATTGAGCAATCGGTAGAGAAAGGAACAAGCGATTTTGCAGGAGTTGTGTAAAATTAGTAAATATATTAGCGGACGGCAGATTAGCGCCATCTAACGGTAAGTAGCGGTTTTGTATTTAGCAACCCTTACAATTTAGTAATATCACGCTCCTGAGCCCCTTTACTTAACAGTAGAGCAGTCTTTGTGTCTTATTGGTTAGACGAGAACTTATTAGGTTGGCAGAAGGATATTAACGGGTATTGGTCTGTTCAACAGTTCTGCTGTTAGTATAGAGGTCGCGGTTGTTTATCAGTGATACGTGATTTGCTTTGCTGTACTGCGTACAGTAAGGCAGTTAGAGTATTCTTAGGCTGTTAGTTTAGATCACTGATACTTCGTATCAGTGATACGTGATTTGCTTTGCTGTACTGCGTACAGTAAGGCAGTTAGAGTATTCTTAGGCTGTTAGTTTAGATCACTGATACTTCGTATCAGTGATACGTGCATTTTATTGGCTGTAGGCTGTAGCGTACAGTAAATAGTGTATGCTTAGGCTGTTAGTAGTATCACAGTATTGAGTAATAAATTAGAGCACGTGATCGTCTGCTGTAGGCTATAGGCTAGCGTACAGTAAGACATTGAGTATATTCTTTTAGGCTGTTAGTTTAGATTACTGTATTCACTGGCTGCGTACACTAGTACAGTAGTACATTAGGCTGATTGCTGTTACTGCGTACGGTAGAAGGACATTTGTTTGCTGTACCACACACACAGTATCATTAGGCTGTTAGGTTGGTGTACTGTTTTACTTACTGTACTGCATACAGTGGATGTACGGTAGTGCGTTTTTGCTAATTGCGAATACAGCAGTTCCTTAGGCCTTAGGGCAAACTGTAATTAGTAAGTTTTTTGAAAATTATTAGCTAGGTTTGCGAGAATTCAGTTTCGGTCAAAATTATTTTGTAAAATTCTAGAGTTTTGTACCGGTATGTTAGGTAACCGCTTAGTTATTTTATACCATCTGGAGATACATGGCAAGACGGGACTTCTGAGTTTGGGGTTCGTGTGGGTCTGCGGGTTCGGTTTGCAATCAGCGAAGGGCCTGAATCTTTGGACGCGGACGTGGAATCTCACAGCAAACAAGGTTAGTTGTTCTGTTGGCACCAGTGTGTTTGTGGAAGCAGTAAAAAATTATCGGTTGTTTAACTGCGAAGCTGAACTCAATTTATTAGTTAGGATATTTAGGTTTAGCCGGCCATGGTTTTGAATCGCTCAAGTTAGAGAGAGAGTTAGAGAGAGTCGCAACCCGAAGATGTAGCCACGCGCTAGTGGATACATATAATATTTGAAATTAAAATTACGTTGATTAGAGCTATATATATATAAAATTAGAAATATTCGGGTGGCAAGTATATTTTGAATATTTTGTATTAGATTCAGAGTTATTTTGTGCTATACCGGTATTTAATACTATATAGTAGCTATATAATAATATTTTTGTTTAAATATTGTGCTAGTATTTGCTATAACTATATACCCCATTAAATTCACAATATTGCATTGCGAATTTATTTGACATTTGGACCAACTGATTATTTGACAAATAATTTGACCGTATTTCGGTTAAATTATAATCATATCTCGAACTTTTGCGAGATATTTTGCCGGAAGGCAAACATTATTTAGACTATGAGTGTCTCAGACAAAGAGGCACTAGAGGACAGCTACGAGACGGCGGCTGGACCGCCGACTGACGATAGCGTCAATATTACTGTTGACGACAATGCCGACTATGACGACGCAGCGAGTGACGCTGACGTAAGCGAACAGGAGGACGAGACAGTGACTAGTGAGGAAGAACAACAACCTCAAGTAATAGTATTAGGATCCCCTACCGCTACTGATAGGAAGGACTGTACGGCAGCCCGGACAGAGGTGAGTGATAGGGAGGATAGTGTAGCAGAAGCGAGAGCCCGGAGCCCGGTTTCCAGACCTGTGGGTATGGTAAGTGCCGTGGTCCCAACGGCTGTAAGGAGTACCCGTAGTTCCCGAAATAATCCTTCAAGTCCACCGAGTGTAAGTCAGGTAAGTGATAGAGAACTTGATATCGCGATAAAGAAGAAACTTCGCGCGCATGCCGGACATATAACTCGGACGGCGGACAAGGTAAGAAAAATGTTGGCCGACTCAGCCAACATCGGGAGGGTAGAGTTAGCAGAGATTAGAAGAGGATATAACTCAGCGTTATTCAAGCAGACGGAGGAGCTTGCAGTCCTAGCGAAGAAGGCAGTAGAGTCTCAGTCGAGCGACGTGGCGACGAGGATTTACGACAGGGTTTTAGCAGCCTTGTTGGAGCACCGCGAGTTATCGGAGCGATTCCGACGAGTTAGGACAGAGAACTGGCTGCTATGGGCATCACAAGCGCAGGCGACTCAGGTGAGTGACGCAGAGTTGAGAGACTTAGTGGAGCGAGAAGAGACGCAGGATAAAGAGGAGCGCCGGTATCAGAGGGAAGTTACTAGCTGGCTGATGCAGAATGGAGTGGTGGTACCAGGTCAGGTGCTACCGACGACGGAGAACATCCAACAGAGGACGTTGACTCCACCCGACGATGCATCTAGAGACAGCGGCGATTCCCAGGTTAGTCACGCGCGAGGTAAGGTAATATGTGCTAGATCCCTTGTTTCTCACAACTCGGCGGAGGAGAGAAGACGCCGACTAGACGAACAGCAAGCGGAAGTTTTGCGTGCACAGGAAGCACGGAAGGAAGCCGAGCGGGAAAGGGAGCGCACACGTAAGTTGGACGCAGAGTTACGAGAGTTGGAGGAGATAAGTAAGCGCGAGCGAGCGGAACGCGAGCAAAGGGAACGCGAACTCCAAGCCGAGCGCGAGCGCGAGGAACTCGAACGCGAACAGAGAGAACGCGAACTCCAACTTGAATGCGATCGGGAAGCGAAGAAACGCGAACTCCAACTCGAACGCGAACAGAGAGAACGCGAACTCCAACTCGAACGCGAACAGGAAGCGAAGAAACGCGAACTCCAAGCCGAACGCGAGCGCAAGAAACTCGATCGTGAACAGAAGGAGCGCGAGCTTCAACTCGAACGCGGACGCAAGGAACGCGAACTCGAGATCGAGAAAAGAAGACGCGCATTGTATGAAGAAAGGTCGCGAGTAGAAGAAGAGAGCGCAGCGAGACGAGCGAGGGAAGAAGAAGAGCGTAAACTGGCGCAGTTGGAAAGTGCGAGATTAAGTTTAGAGAGCGAAGAACGGACTAGGAAGGCGAACGAAATCGCCGAGAAGGGGATGCGAATGCTCGAAGAATGTGGGGCGAGTGTGGGGACAGAGTTGCGAGAACTGTTCGCACTGCAGAAGGCCGAACAGGAAGCGAGAACTCCGACTATACGCGAGTCAACGACGACCAGAATTCCTATACTCGGTCCAGTTATTACGAGTACACGGATCGCTAAACCATTCTCTACATATCGCACGCCAGTTGGTATTAGTGCTTCACCCATCGCTCAGGATCTACGTCATCGGAACACCGCACCACTATATATCGAACGCGAGAACGGAGAGTTTAGAGAAGAAACTCCGACGGAACGAGTACTTGGCGAACCGAACCCGAGGGTTTGGAATACGCGGACGGAGCGCCGACCCAGTTCGACGGAGAACTTCCGGGTTAAACCGGAAGAGGGATCATATGAGAGACAGCGGATTACTCAGATAGAGCCGACTATACAACAGAACCCTAGCCAGGAATTTATTACGAGGGATGAGTTAAGTGCTAGTTTAGCGCAAGCTATATCGCCGCACATCCAACCTATAACGGACATGCTTAGCAACCTACGGTTAAAGGAAGCAGCCCAGGTAAGAAGTAATTCTAATCCCAGCAGGCCTGAGTTAGATAAAGTCCAGCCTAGTCAACGAGTACGCATATCGGAGGAAACTATACCACATAGACCTCAGGTAAGGACGCCTGTCCCGAATATCCATAATCCCAATTTCGAAAATTCGGCAGAAAGATTTATTCAGGATGCTTGGGTCAGGGCCTCGGCGCGCAAATCATCGCGAGCGCTAAGGACTGACACCGAGTCAAGCGATGAAGAGGAAGAAATGAGACGTCAGAAGTCCCGAAACTATAAGGAAAGAAGGACCGACGCGGAGCAGGTAAGTTGGAACCACCGGGAAAGGACCAGACTTAACAACCCTGCGGAACTAAACCATTTGTTAACCCGGAACGACGCAACCCTTAGGGACATAGGTAAGTTTGCTGCTAGGCAAGGACTGCCGACGCAACAACCCCAGAAGTTTATGGGCAACCACAAGCACTGGAGGACCTTTAAAACCTATGTCGACGAGCAGCTAACCAACAGCACCTTTACTCCCAACGAGAAGTTCAACTATTTGCTTCAGATGCTCCATCGAGAACCTAGAGCCATTGCTGATAATTTCGTCGGCAACGAAAGAGCATTCGAGTTAGCAATGAAGACGCTTAGCGACATCTACGGGAATAAAACCAAGATGGCGCAGTCGATAGTAGAAGACTTGGGTAAGGGCGGAAGGATTACAATTCCGTTAGAGCTGTTGAATTTAGCGAACGCTATTTCGAACGCATTGGACATCTTGAGGACGGTGAATCTACCTCATCATGGTGATCACGCCGAAGTTTTAAAGAGCGTAATAAGACGTCTAAACATGTGTTACCGACAGAAATGGCGCAAATTAGAGAATAAGTTGGAGGGCCAAGGTAAAGTATTGACACTTCAGCATATTCATGACATGATAGCCACAGACGCAGTAGCAGAGATGAAATCAAACTTCTCAGAAGAGAATATGAGAGAGTCTAAACCTGTTACCGGTAAGTCTATGGTAAGTTTTGACGATGACAGGACCACTGTGACATTTAACTCAGTAGACAGATATAATTCGAGTACCCCAGCCTTTAGATCAGACTCGCGAGTATGGTCAGGTGAGCGGTTAGATAGACCTAGGTTAAAGCAACAGGAGTTGCCGGATGGATTTGTAGGTTGCCAATACTGTTTACTAAAGGAGGTAAGATCTGACGACCATAAGTTAGATAGTTGCAGACGGTTCAAAGAATTAAATTCGGAACAGAGAAGAGTTCAAGTGCGGACGTTGGACACCTGTTGGGCATGTCTTGCGCCAGGCCATGTACGGCGGCAGTGCCCGAACAGCAAGTACGGATGCATGGAATGCGGCAGACTACATCACAAGTTGCTACATGCGGATTTCCATACCCCAACGGACCGTTACTTACAGCGAAATCCTCAAAGGAAGGGGAGCAAAGAACCCGTATCGATAAGGAGGAATACGTACACTGGCATCCAGGACGATGGTTACCAACCAGGTTCGTCGGACGAGGATGGCGAGTCGAGCGCGAGAGAGGTGACCTGCCAAGGTTTCACCGCGGATAGTTCATCGACCAGCGCGCGGACGTATTTATCATCGGCCACGTCGGAAATATTTAGCGTGATTCCGGTGAAACTCACCGGCGATAAGGGATCGAAGCGAATATATGTGATGTTGGACACTGCGTCCACATTATCGTATATCGACGAGGAAGTGGCAAGAGCCGTTTCTAGCTTCCAGGACGCCGAGGAGATCCAAATAGAGTTGAAGTCTATGCATGGGATAGGTGACCTCAAGGGACACAGAATTTCGGTGGAACTAGATTCCCTACTTCCGAGAGACCAGCATACTCGACAAGAACGGAAAGCTTTGCCATTGGACGGATTTAAGTGTCTAGCTATGAAGGGATTCGGCAGGCAGTTAGGTAAGGTGCCGCCGATGAGTCCCATAGCACAGGAGTATTTTGACAAGCTCAGGATACCCAGACATCAGGTAGGTTATAGGAATGTTTCTATGTTGATTGGTGCAGAACAGCTGATCGCACACCAGATATGGGAAACGAGACCAGCTGAGCCGCATGTCAATGGACCACATGCCCATAGGACCATACTAGGTTGGTATACAAGAGTACCCATGTCTCATGAGTTTACAGGTGGCGACAAGCCAATAGACAGATACGACGAATTACAGCCTATAACTCAACCACCGTTAGTAGAACCACCAGACATAGACGAGTTTAGGAGAACCTGTATTGACCACTATAGTGACTTTAGCGAGTCGGACGAGGAGTTGATTCCCGATAATGTTAGGTTGTCGGAACCACTTCATAACGACCGGACAGATAGTGAACCCGAGGACTACTGTTATCAGACCCGTGGGTCTGGTTCAGCGGCCCACGCTACCTATCTGACTAACGTTTTGACTTATACAGACATAGTGGAGGGTCAGGTGGCTAAATATCGAGACCTAGACATTTTCCAATACAGTGAGGAGGAATTACAAAAGGAATTGATACGCCAGGACCTCGAGACAGGAGCCAGAACCGTCGAATGGCTGGATAGGGACGCAATGGAACCCGGTGGATATGACCTAGCCATGTCTACTGATGAGAAACGGTCGCTGGAGATGATGGAAGATACCATACGTCTACTACCGACTGGACATTTTGAAGTTGGAATGTTGTGGCGTCGACAACCACCTAAGTTGGAGAACAACTACAACTTAGCCTTGAAAAGATTAAACGGAGTAAGGGCTCGGTTGTTGAAGAATCCGGACATTAGGGAGAAGTATTGCGCCCAGATCAACAACTATTTCGCCAAGGGATTTGCTGGGAAGGTAGAGGACCCTGACTTGGTGACAGACCAGACTTATTACCTTCCACACCACTATGTGACTCACCCTGACAAGCCTGACAAAGTCCGAGTAGTCAACGACTGCGCAGCAGTCTATAGAGGAATGTCCCTGAATTCAGAGTTGATGGATGGTCCCAACCTGAATAACTATTTGATTGGAATACTGTTGCGTTTTAGACAGCGGCGATTCGCATTTACTTGTGACATCGAGGCGATGTTCCACCAGGTAAGAGCCTGTAAGGCAGACCAGGATAGCCTTCGCTTTCTCTGGTACGAGAATGAAGACTTATCCGGCCCAGTGGTTACATACCAGATGTACGTTAGGATATTTGGTGCCCGCGATAGTCCGAATGGCACGCTGTTCGTTTTAAAGAAAACAGCAACAGCCCAGATTGGTAAGTATCCAGTAGAGGTAATTGAGTCTATATTGAGAAACTTCTATATGGACGACGGATTGGTGTCCAAGGACACGGCGGAACAAGCCATAGAAGTGGCTCACGGCCTACAGGAGTGCTTGGCTACAGGGGGTTTCCCTCTAACCAAGTTCACTACGAACTCGGAGGCCCTATTAGAATCGTTCCCGGTGAAAGATCGCGGGAGCGGAGACATTGAATTGGGGGTAGAACCAATCCCCATGGCGCGAGTACTGGGACTCGCTTGGAATCCGAATACGGATAAGTTCCAGGTAAGAGTTAGATTTGAGCCCAGTAGCCCAGACAAAGTTTTGACAAAAAGGATTTGCTTATCGACATTGAGTAGACTATTTGACCCGATGAACTTTATCAGTCCGGTTATATTACAGGCACGAGCGTGCATGAGGAAAATTTGGTTGTCCGACATAGAGTGGGACGAACCAATATCTCCTATACATGCAAAGCAGTGGAGGGAGTGGGAAGCCGAGTTGCATCTATTGAAAAATATAGATGTACCCCGTTCCTACTTTCCGAATCAGCTGGTATTTCCAGCTGATCTCGAACTCCATCTATTTAGTGACGCAAGTGACACCGGCTTTGGTATGGTAGCCTACCTTCGCCGAGAGGTAAGTCAGGACAAGTTTGAGACGGCCTTTGTGACTTCTAGATCAAAGACAATGCCGGTCAAATACATGACTGTCCCTCGTGCAGAGTTACAGGCGGCTGTAGTTTCATTCGAGGTAAGTAAGCAAATAACTGAGGAGTTAGACACGACATTGACCTTATTCTATTGGACGGACGCATCCTTGGTGTTAGTATACATTGCGGCCGACAATATTGCACTAAAGACATTTGTGGCCAATAGACGCGCTCAGATCGTCGACTTTTCGACGAAGGAACAATGGAGACATTGTCCGGGAGTGTTGAACCCGGCCGACATAACTTCGAGAGGTGCAATGCCGGCGGAATTCTGTCAGGAAGAGTCGCAGGAGTTTTGGTTGCATGGACCTGATTTTCTAGCGAGGACACAGGAACATTGGCCGGAGCGACTGAAGATAGTGACCAATCCGATGCCTGAAGATGCAGAAGTCAAGGTGGAGAAAGTCTCCAAGTCGAAGTCTAAAGCCAAACTTAAGTCATTGGAGTGGCCTGAAGAGTCATTGGAGCGGCCTGAAGAGTCATTGGAGCGGCCTGGAGACCTGTCAGACCAACAGACTTACGTGACTACTAGGTCAGGAAGGGTAAGTTATGACATCAAACCACCCTTACAGACTAAACCAGAGTCACAGTTGGTAAGTGACGGACAGAAAATGACCGACACAATGGATCCTTTGGTTTCCAAACCTGCGGGTTTGGATTCGAAACTTCCATTAATTAGCGGACAACCGTCGTTGGCATTAGAGCCATGTAGTGTTAATGACAAATTACTAAATTCGTCTGCCTCTTGGCTGACAATTTGTAAAAGAACTGCGTGGTTAAGCCGATACGTTTTGTACCTTTGTTTAAAACATTCGAAACATTTGAGAGAACCATTGAGCACCAATAGTGAGCGAATTCGGAAATTGAAACAACCTCTGACAGAGGATGAGATTGATCAAGCGGAATTAAAGCATTTGAAACATTATCAAATGTGTGCCTTCCCGAAAGAATTCCATCTATTATCGGCTCATCGACCAGTTCTCTATAAACCCCTTAGAAAATGGAGTCCATTAATCCATAAGGGTTTGATTTGTCATAGATCGAGAATCCAGACTGTCGACATAAACTCACAGTTTCGGTTCTCAGTGATAATCCCTAGTCACCCAATAGAATTGCAAAGAGCGATTCTATGGGATATACATAAGAGGTTGCATCACGCGGGAAAGTTACACTGTCTGTCGGCAGCGAGACAGCGATTCATTCTATTGCAGCCAAGCAGGGCAGTCGGCACCATGTACGACGCCTGTCTGGTTTGCAAGAGGGTGAACGCCAGAGTATTGGAACAGGAGATGGCTGAACTCCCGGAAGCGAGAGTGCAGGCATATGACCCACCCTTTACGAATACAGGGGTGGACTGTTTTGGTCCGATTGAAGCAAAGAGTGGACGGCTGACCCACAAGCGATGGGGTCTGCTACTGACATGTATGGCGAGTAGAGCCATACATATCGAGCGTGTGGCAGACATGTCGACCAAATCTCTGCTCCTGGCCTTGAAGAGATTTATGGCCAGGAGAGGACTAGTAAAGGCGTTCACTCTGACAAGGGTACAAACTTTGTCGGAGGGAATAGCGAGTTGAACGCGGCTCATAAAGCAGCACAGAATAAGGAAATTTCTGCAGCACTTTTGCCGCAACGAGTAGAGTGGAGATTCAATACTCCTGAAAGTCCTTGGAGAGGAGGAAGTTGGGAGCGTTTAGTTCGCTCTGTAAAACAGGCCATTGCCAAAACATTGCCTGTGAACAAACAACTTACCGACGACGAACTGGTCACAGCTTTCATTGAAATCGAGCATACCCTAAACTCGAGGCCGATAGCTATGTTGCCAGACGGTGTTGCATTAACGCCGAATCATTTGCTAATGCAGAGTCCAGCATTTCTTGTGCCGGCATCAGAACCCATTAGTGCCGACCTATATAGTCGTAAAAGCTGGAAAGTAACACAGTTTGTGGCGTACACATTCTGGGAATATTGGCGGGAATACTATCTTCCCACCATATCCACCAGAACAAAGTGGTACAAAACGGTTCGGAGTCTCCAAAGGGGAGATTACGTGTTGATAACCGAACCCATTGTCAAGAGAAAGTATTGGGAGACGGGAGTGATCTTGCACACACACCCAGACGTGCAAAACATAGTGCGCACAGTCACTGTGAAAATTAGATGCAAGTGTCCGCACCCAAAAAAGTGTAAAACTAATGGTTTACACACCTTGGACCGACCGGTCCAAGATATTGTGTTATTAGAGGAGACACGTATCGAGACGGGAGATTATAATTTGTCTCCAGCCTCAAAACAGAGTTAGTGTTGGACGCAACTCACTTCGTATGCATTCCTCGTATGCAAATACAAGGAAATGCATAGGAGCGGGGTTGTGGTGATTTGCGTTGAGTTTTGTCTGGTGGGTATCAAAACAAAATTTTATTTTCAAAATTTTTGGAAAATTAGAAAATTTTAAAAATTAGAAGTGAACCCAAGACAATTCCAGACGCTGTGTATAGACGCGTTTTAGAATTCGTCTATAGAAAACAGTAATTTGAAAAGTCGTGAAGCCTGGAAAATAGCATTTAGAAACCATGGTGACGGCTATATTACGTAGGAGTGTAAATTGAGTTTAGCAACTTCCACAGATTGGTGCCAACAGTGCAACTAGGGTGCTAAAGGTTAGTAGCACCAGAGGCGTACATGGACCCCACTCAGTAGTTTGCAGGATGTGTGATGTTCGATTATCAAACCTGTGGGTTTGGTATAGTCGAGTATTGTGGCTATAGTCCTTTCTAACTACTGTAGTTTAGTACGAGTAATGGGAGTAGTTTGGGCATCAAAAAGTGAGTTGGTCACGGCCAGTTTATCTCCAAAGTTTTTGCGCTATGCATGGGAATAGGTTAGAGGATAGTTAGTTAGGAAGAGACGGGATCTAGAGAGTCGAACCTGAACTGCTGGAAGGCGGGGGGGGGGGTTCGGGAGGTCTGTCCTTCGGCGACATCTAACTGATTTACCCACAGTGTAGTTGGTTACGTAACGGCACTTATTGGGATATATATATATGTATATACGCGTAACATAATGGAGAGGGATATTAGAGCGCAACCGCGCAGAGGATTTACTGCCAGAGAGGAGGCGGAGCTACCATTCGCGCGACCAGGATGTAAAGACTCTAACGTTTACTACCATGGGCGGTCCGTGATGGAACTGAACGGGAAGTACAAACCAAGTTATGATAAGGAATTACGGAGGGAAAGAATGAGAGCGTTGGGGGACCGGATGGAAGTTTTGCGGAGAGAGTATCGCACGCGGTATCCCTACGACTTCGCTTTGGACGTGTGCGACATTAGCGCAGATCCGGACGAGGAAATCGCACGACTATACCATATGAATATGTATTTACGACATGAGGAGCCTCTACCTGCAGTCCGAGACCAGTTCGACGGAATGCATCTGTATCGGAGGACTCGAGGTGAGGATCAGGAGACGCCGAAAGTCTTCAGCGTGTACAAGCTGTTCTACAAGTGTGGTGAATGCATGAATAAACAGGACGTAGCGATTCCCGACCGACTAGACGAGCAACATCCGGAACCGATATTAACGCGATGTCCAGCTCACCAATTCCTCAGATACAACGAGGGAGGTTACCCGATGAGCAACCCGATGATCAGTATCGACTTCAGCGGAAAGCGACCTCCGAGACCCATTACGCCGACCGTTACGACATTAGATCCGTATACGGAGATTAAACCCTGTTTGACACCCAGTTTGATAGAGACGGCAGCGGCCATTTCGCTGTACCGAGCCTACAAGGATCTAGAGGCGCGGCGCGAAGCGGCGCGGGACTCGGGTACCAAACCCGCGGGTTTGGAGCTCTCGAGTCCCTGGACTACGTTTACTTCACCTCACCGAGTGAGAAGCCTCACGCCTGAGCATCAGGACGACATAGACGCGTTGCGGCAGGAGGAGCGAGCGGCGAAGGCGAAAGAGTTATTTGAGAACAGGATAGCGGAGTATAATAAGACCGCGGATAGACATCAAGAGGAGACGAGGAGAGTGACCGGATTTGTTCCACAGGTCGTATCTCAACCCGGACCGGTGTATTATTCCGACGGCACCGAACCTGCAATATTAGTAGATTATCCGGAGTCGCGAGAAGCGATACGATTCTTGCCGATGGTAAGAATGGCGGACCATTGGAACGTTGACTGTCTACGGGAAGTTTTATGCGCGAAGTTCTTGCGTGATGTCCCAATGCAGATCACAGATTATGACACGTTGGATAAGATTGGAGCTCCGGGGAAGGAGAGTAAGCTATTCGGATGGTTGGATAAGTACATCAAGGTATGGGTCGCGGTGGCTACATTCCCAGACGACGAGGAGGTAGACCAGACGTGGCTGAGGAGGAAGGGTTCTTATACCCGATATGATGACCACAAGGCTATCGAGCGCATGTGGACCCCATCAGACGAGATTCAGCGTCAGTGGAGGAAGACGGAGGAATCGCTGCAGGATTGGAGGGTGATGTTCTACGACAATGAAGGAGGGTCCCATCAGGAATGTTTGACCAGCAAGTGTATTCAAATTCGTGTGGCCGATGGTGTGACTCATGTGTTTATGCGTGTGAGGGCGGATCGAGAGAGACCGGAGCCCATCATAACGACACAATATCGGAAGGGGAAGGATCCTAGGGAACAGATTTTGGAGGTATGCAGGCGAGGAGGTATGCACGGAGCGGAGCGTATCGACGCCAGGATGTTACCAAAGAAAGTTAGAGAGGCTATTCTCAACCAAGATTACGTCAAGGTGGGATCGGGAGTCCAGAGCGATTTGGAGAGCGACTTCAACGCCATGACTGATCTGGAAGATAGATTGCCGAGACCGTTTGTCGACACCAAGCTATTGTTGCTATGGGCACAGGATATTGGAATTTATAGGGAGTATCCCAACTCTGCCAAGACTGGTATGGGCTTTATAGCACACTTGTTGTATAATTGGGACTTTAAGTTAAAGACGCAAAAGAAGTATGAGGAGGCGTATGGCGAATACAACACGCCACCGGGAGCGGAGTTCAAATCCCACTTCAAGCGGCAAGCGTTAGTGTATTGGAACATTTGCGCGCCACCCCGTGCGTCGCTACAATATTATTTGGTGCTTGAGTCGAACACGGTGACTTGTTTATTAGCGGATATCGTTGCGCGAGTTTTGAAGCGTCATCCATTGGTATTCGGAGGAGATCAATACGTTCGCTCGAAAGGGGGAATCCAATCCGACGTGATGAAGCGTTTCTTAACCCCGTTCTTCAACCAATCGTTAGAGAATACGTCGATGGTGAGGAGAGGATTAGCGATATTCGAAGGAGTATATCGACAGAACATCGGAGATTTGGGAGACCGACCGTCGATGGAATATCCGACACCAGAAGCTTTGGAGAAGTGGTTCGGGAATCAAACCCGCGGGTTTGGTACTCCCTTCCACTCGGAGGCTGATAGACCTGTTAAGGAGGGCTGGCCGGAGACGTTAGTAGAGGTGTTCGGAGTAGATCTTCCGGTGGAGAAGACATATCCGAAACGAACGCGGGAGGAAATATTGGAGATAGAGGACAAGGGCGAGGATGTTTACTTTGTTCCGGATCGACAACCGTTGACTGGAGAGGACGACATCGTATTAGACATTGGGAAGGAAGGAAGTGCGAAACCGATTGGAGACCTCATATACGAGAGGGCCTGGTTTCCACAAGCGCGTAGGTGCAAATTGTGCGGCAGCACAAGGCACAATCTAAAGTCGTGCGACGCGGTAGTAGAGGCGGCGCATAAGGTCTGTCGTTGGTGTAATGAGACCGACCATTCGTTTCACACGTGCACCGTCTTCATTTCTCAATGTGGATATTGTGGGGTAAAGGGACATCGTAGCGCGAGATGTCAGCTGCGAGATGATTCCTTTCAAAACCATAGCGCTAACCTACTTCGGGAGATGTTAGACAAGTGGGAGAGTGTGGCGGATTACCATATTCAAGCGCAGATGCGTTGGTTACCATTTAAAGCGGGATATGGGTTTTGGGCGGTAGACCCATCGCATGTTGCGTACGAGCCATATCTACAATCGCTACCACAATATCAGGAGCTCATCCTAACTGCTCAAGACCTTCCACAGAACACTGGAGTTATCGTAGTCCGAGAATACTTCAGACAATTGAACATGGACAATAAGTACACATGGAACTTCGTTGCTATTTGCGATCGCATCACGAAGGGTGTATTTACGGAGACTAGAAAAGTGGTACGCGCGCGAGGTGATGGGAGGATGGCGGCTATACAATACCGCAACGAATTCTTGTTGACTCATGTGCCAGTGGGTTCATTGACCGCCGAGAGGATACAGGAACAAAGGATCGCAGCGACCACAGCGACGACCGCTGGAGCTCAAGGCTCGCGGAAAGAACCAGGAGGAGGGGTCCAAGACAAGCGTCAAGTCAAGGACGATCACTATCATTCGATTATAGAAGCACAACGGTTGCAGCGCAAGGCGCAGGGGGCGTCTGAAAAAGCGCGTGTGCAACTGCATAAGGAAGAGTTGGCGGAAGCGACCACGGGAGCGCGACAATTGGGACGAGGCCGAGGGAGAAGTACCAGCCGAGAATCTGTCGGGGCTCAGGGAACGTCGTCGCCGGTTCCGGGGAGTGACGCCTCACGGACGCCGTCAACGGAGTCGACTGGAGGACGATTGGTGTATCTGGGAAGGGGGCGGAAGAGAGGAGCGAGCCCAAAGAACCCAGGAGCGGGTCGATAATACATTATAGCACAGGGCGACAGACTCTAGATATATACATCATCGTCGCTCTGATGTATATTGTAGCATTTGGAAATCTTCGACTAGACTCGTATACACTAGTTGAGCTATTTGAATTTATATTATGAAAGAGGCGAAGGAAGTGATTGGGGAGACAAACCTGCGGGTTTGGCTTACTCCTTTCACTTACCCTAGCAAAAATTTTATATTTGATTTGTATGTAGTAATCATTATGTAGTAAGAATGAACGAGAAACAATATTTTGTAAATTTAATTTGTATGTAATAATCGTTAAACAGTGAGAGAGACAATATTTTGTAAATTTAATTTGTATGTAATTCATTATGCAATATCTATAGCAATATTTGTAAATAGTAGGACCTATAGTATCAAGTATTTAGATTGGTTGGAAGAAATTTATTTTGTTTTGTATACATCACCTTATACTCTTCTACAATTGGAGGGAAACATTGTATGATTTCCCTTGGAGCGGTGTTACGGTATATGGCGCTGTATCCATATTATTAGTCATCATGCAGTATGCAATATTAGTCCGTTATGCAGTATGCAATATTAGTCCGTTATACTGTACGTAATATTAGTCCATTGTGCAGCATGATATTTTAGATAAGGCATAATAACGCAGTGGTATTTAGGTAGGGAAATCAAAACGCCCATATATTTGAAACCATCCATTTTGTATAGTATGTAGCCCTACCTACGTAATTTTGTATTAGGATATATGTAGATAGTTCCAGGGTAGCGAGTTTATTCGGACCCTGGATTTTGTGCTTGCTGATATTAGTTTGATAGGGCTAGCATATAGGGACGCCGTCCTGGCCATTCAGCAGCCAGAGACGTGATCCATTACCATATATGGTAATAATTTGAGCAATAGGGCTACAATCCGGCCTCCTTATTGGATTAACTGCTTCCAGGTTGGTCTAATGCTAGCATGGACTGGAGAGCCAATAGGAGAGCGATTGAGTCACCCTATTGCATCATCCCATCCGGATCACCTATAAATTGGCGGTGTGCCGGTAGAGCCTATCGATCGATTCAACCTTCACTGCTGTTGTACTTGCTGAGCTGTCTCTATTCAATTTTGACGGATTTTAGAGTATTTTTGCAATTTGATTAATTTCTTGAAATGATTTGCTAGTGCGATTACTCTTGCTTGTGTTTCTCAATTAATTCCTTCGATTACTGCTAATTACAACTGAACTATGATTTCTACTTTTGATTAATGGTTCTATGTGATTCTTTCCTGCGCAATAATCCTAAGGGATTTCTGAGACTGTCAGACTTTGTGATTTGCATGCGCCGCTACGGTAGCTATTAGCGTAATGGAGGGCTAAGGCGCCAGCGGGCGGTGGGCACATCGGGGGGTTGGGCGACTAAGGGAGAGCGGAGGATTCAAAGCGAGCAACGCTGGCGTGGGGTCACCGTTGCGGTCGGGAAGTTAACGCTGTGGTACGCAGACCAATCGCCGGTACAGTAATTAGGGGGCTGATGATCCAGGTTTCGTCTCTATTTAGTATTAGGGGGGCGGGAATCAGGTTAGTTAGGAGTCCTATATGTACCCGGGAGAGGCCTGCACGTATCACAACGTTTCGAACGTTGAGCGTGTAGTACGAATAGTGAGTCGCATAATTGTGGGCTATACAGTAGTTAACTGCATAATTGCGAACTGTGATTGCTGACGCTGATTGGTGTGTTACTGAAGTGTGCCTATGATTGTGAATGTTTAGGTAGGCGCTCTTTTCTCTTTGATTGATTTCTATTTCTTAGTTACAACAATTAGTTACTGATTAGGTCAAAGTAATACGGCAATTTAGGCTATTACTAGCGAAACCTGTTGCGTGATAAATTAGAATTACGTATTCTGGAACTCTTAGTAATTAGTACGCTGTTAAATATTTGTGACTGTAATTGATTAGTAAAATTAAGAATTAGTACGCAGCATAGCGGAGAGTAGCTAAAGTAATAATTAGAGTACTGTAAACTATTCACGCTGAGCGGTTATTTGCATTAGCGGACAATCAGCTAGAACGCACTATTCGGTACGCACGAAACGCTAGTGATTTGCTGGCCTAAAGCCAGCTGCAGGCAATTTTAGACCCAGAGTGGTACTATCCACGAGAGACAATTACTGTACCATTTTTGATATTTTAAATATTCTCGCATTCACACATTACGTTAGAGAACCCCCAGTATTCGCGATTAGAAAAGACGTAGGTAATAGCGTGCTTTAATAGTGATAGAATTAGGCGTAAGAATACTCTGAGTGCAAGGCCTCTCGCACTCGTCTTAAGTAAGCTTAGGGAGCCGACTCGGGTTTATTGTTTTGGTTATTCCTGCGTGGCTCATAGATTCGAACAGTTAGCTCTCTATCGAGCAATCGGTAGAGAAAGGAACAAGCGATTTTGCAGGAGTTGTGTAAATTTAGTAAAATATATTAGCGGACGGCAGATTAGCGCCATCCAACGGTAAGTAGCGGTTTTGTATTTAGCAACCCTTACAATTTAGTAATAGCACGCTCCTGATCCCCTTTACTTAACAGTAGAGCAGTCTTTGTGTCTTATTGGTTAGACGAGAACTTATTAGGTTGGCAGAAGGATATTAACGGGTATTGGTCTGTTCAACAGTTCTGCTGTTAGTATAGAGGTCGCGGTTGTTTATCACCCCCTCTATATTTCCTTTTTTTATATTGTTCCCTTTACTTTATTTCCTCCCTCTATATTTCCATGGTTTTTATTGTTATCTTTACTTTATTTTCCCGCTTTAGGCTCACGTTATCGGCCCTTCCGGCGCCGTCCGACATGCCGACATACAGGAGACCGACAACTCCCGGTTCGCCGTTCGATTCGTTCCCACCGAGATGGGCGTCCACACGGTCGAGGTTAAATACCGTGGACGACATGTCCCATCGAGTCCCTTCCAGTTCACGGTCGGGCCTATAGGGGAGGGCGGAGCCGGCAAGGTGACCGCCGGGGGTCCCGGCCTGGAGCGCGGCGAGGCGGGGAGGCCAGCCGAGTTCAGTATCTGGACGCGGGAGGCCGGAGCCGGGCCCCTCAGTGTCGCAGTGGAGGGGCCGGCCAAGACGGATATTCAGTACGAGGATCGGAGAGACGGATCGTGCGACGTTGTATACGTACCTCCAGTACCAGGTTAGTACCTCCAGTACCAGGTTAGTACCTCCAGTACCAGGTTAGTACCTCCAGTACCAGGTTAGTACCTCCAGTACCAGGTTAGTACCTCCAGTACCGGGTTAGTACCTCCAGTACCGGGTTAGTACCTCCAGTACCGGGTTAGTACCTCCAGTACCAGGTTAGTACCTCCAGTACCAGGTTAGTACCTCCAGTACCAGGTTAGTACCTCCAGTACCGGGTTAGTACCTCCAGTACCGGGTTAGTACCTCCAGTACCGGGTTAGTACCTCCAGTACCGGGTTAGTACCTCCAGTACCAGGTTAGTACCTCCAGTACCGGGTTAGTACCTCCAGTACCGGGTTAGTACCTCCAGTACCAGGTTAGTACCTCCAGTACCAGGTTAGTACCTCCAGTACCAGGTTAGTACCTCCAGTACCAGGTTAGTACCTTCAGTACCGGGTTAGTACCTCCAGTACCAGGTTAGTACCTCCAGTACCAGGTTAGTACCTCCAGTACCGGGTTAGTACCTCCAGTACCAGGTTAGTACCTCCAGTACCGGGTTAGTACCTCCAGTACCAGGTTAGTACCTCCAGTACCGGGTTAGTACCTCCAGTACCAGGTTAGTACCTCCAGTACCGGGTTAGTACCTCCAGTACCGGGTTAGTACCTCCAGTACCAGGTTAGTACCTCCAGTACCGGGTTAGTACCTCCAGTACCGGGTTAGTACCTCCAGTACCGGGTTAGTACCTCCAGTACCGGGTTAGTACCTCCAGTACCAGGTTAGTACCTCCAGTACCAGGTTAGTACCTCCAGTACCAGATTAGTACCTCCAGTACCAGGTTAGTACCTCCAGTACCAGGTTAGTACCTCCAGTACCGGGTTAGTACCTCCAGTACCGGGTTAGTACCTCCAGTACCAGGTTAGTACCTCCAGTACCGGGTTAGTACCTCCAGTACCGGGTTAGTACCTCCAGTACCGGGTTAGTACCTCCAGTACCGGGTTAGTACCTCCAGTACCGGGTTAGTACCTCCAGTACCGGGTTAGTACCTCCAGTACCGGGTTAGTACCTCCAGTACCAGGTTAGTACCTCCAGTACCAGGTTAGTACCTCCAGTACCGGGTTAGTACCTCCAGTACCAGGTTAGTACCTCCAGTACCAGGTTAGTACCTCCAGTACCAGGTTAGTACCTCCAGTACCGGGTTAGTACCTCCAGTACCAGGTTAGTACCTCCAGTACCAGGTTAGTACCTCCAGTACCAGGTTAGTACCTCCAGTACCAGGTTAGTACCTCCAGTACCAGGTTAGTACCTCCAGTACCAGGTTAGTACCTCCAGTACCAGGTTAGTACCTCCAGTACCAGGTTAGTACCTCCAGTACCAGGTTAGTACCTCCAGTACCGGGTTAGTACCTCCAGTACCAGGTTAGTACCTCCAGTACCAGGTTAGTACCTCCAGTACCAGGTTAGTACCTCCAGTACCGGGTTAGTACCTCCAGTACCAGGTTAGTACCTCCAGTACCAGGTTAGTACCTCCAGTACCAGGTTAGTACCTCCAGTACCGGGTTAGTACCTCCAGTACCAGGTTAGTACCTCCAGTACCGGGTTAGTACCTCCAGTACCAGGTTAGTACCTCCAGTACCGGGTTAGTACCTCCAGTACCGGGTTAGTACCTCCAGTACCGGGTTAGTACCTCCAGTACCAGGTTAGTACCTCCAGTACCGGGTTAGTACCTCCAGTACCAGGTTAGTACCTCCAGTACCGGGTTAGTACCTCCAGTACCAGGTTAGTACCTCCAGTACCAGGTTAGTACCTCCAGTACCGGTTAGTACCTCCAGTACCGGGTTAGTACCTCCAGTACCAGGTTAGTACCTCCAGTACCGGGTTAGTACCTCCAGTACCAGGTTAGTACCTCCAGTACCAGGTTAGTACCTCCAGTACCAGGTTAGTACCTCCAGTACCAGGTTAGTACCTCCAGTACCAGGTTAGTACCTCCAGTACCAGGTTAGTACCTCCAGTACCAGGTTAGTACCTCCAGTACCAGGTTAGTACCTCCAGTACCAGGTTAGTACCTCCAGTACCAGGTTAGTACCTCCAGTACCGGGTTAGTACCTCCAGTACCAGGTTAGTACCTCCAGTACCAGGTTAGTACCTCCAGTACCAGGTTAGTACCTCCAGTACCGGGTTAGTACCTCCAGTACCAGGTTAGTACCTCCAGTACCGGGTTAGTACCTCCAGTACCGGGTTAGTACCTCCAGTACCAGGTTAGTACCTCCAGTACCAGGTTAGTACCTCCAGTACCGGGTTAGTACCTCCAGTACCGGGTTAGTACCTCCAGTACCAGGTTAGTACCTCCAGTACCGGGTTAGTACCTCCAGTACCAGGTTAGTACCTCCAGTACCAGGTTAGTACCTCCAGTACCGGGTTAGTACCTCCAGTACCAGGTTAGTACCTCCAGTACCAGGTTAGTACCTCCAGTACCGGGTTAGTACCTCCAGTACCAGGTTAGTACCTCCAGTACCGGGTTAGTACCTCCAGTACCAGGTTAGTACCTCCAGTACCGGGTTAGTACCTCCAGTACCAGGTTAGTACCTCCAGTACCGGGTTAGTACCTCCAGTACCAGGTTAGTACCTCCAGTACCAGGTTAGTACCTCCAGTACCGGGTTAGTACCTCCAGTACCAGGTTAGTACCTCCAGTACCAGGTTAGTACCTCCAGTACCAGGTTAGTACCTCCAGTACCAGGTTAGTACCTCCAGTACCAGGTTAGTACCTCCAGTACCGGGTTAGTACCTCCAGTACCGGGTTAGTACCTCCAGTACCGGGTTAGTACCTCCAGTACCAGGTTAGTACCTCCAGTACCAGGTTAGTACCTCCAGTACCAGGTTAGTACCTCCAGTACCAGGTTAGTACCTCCAGTACCAGGTTAGTACCTCCAGTACCGGGTTAGTACCTCCAGTACCAGGTTAGTACCTCCAGTACCAGGTTAGTACCTCCAGTACCAGGTTAGTACCTCCAGTACCAGGTTAGTACCTCCAGTACCGGGTTAGTACCTCCAGTACCAGGTTAGTACCTCCAGTACCAGGTTAGTACCTCCAGTACCAGGTTAGTACCTCCAGTACCGGGTTAGTACCTCCAGTACCAGGTTAGTACCTCCAGTACCAGGTTAGTACCTCCAGTACCGGGTTAGCACCTCCAGTACCGGGTTAGTACCTCCAGTACCAGGTTAGTACCTCCAGTACCGGGTTAGTACCTCCAGTACCAGGTTAGTACCTCCAGTACCGGGTTAGTACCTCCAGTACCAGGTTAGTACCTCCAGTACCAGGTTAGTACCTCCAGTACCAGGTTAGTACCTCCAGTACCGGGTTAGTACCTCCAGTACCAGGTTAGTACCTCCAGTACCAGGTTAGTACCTCCAGTACCGGGTTAGCACCTCCAGTACCAGGTTAGTACCTCCAGTACCAGATTAGTACCTCCAGTACCAGGTTAGTACCTCCAGTACCAGATTAGTACCTCCAGTACCAGGTTAGTACCTCCAGTACCGGGTTAGTACCTCCAGTACCAGGTTAGTACCTCCAGTACCAGGTTAGTACCTCCAGTACCGGGTTAGCACCTCCAGTACCAGGTTAGTACCTCCAGTACCAGGTTAGTACCTCCAGTACCAGATTAGTACCTCCAGTACCAGGTTAGTACCTCCAGTACCAGGTTAGTACCTCCAGTACCAGGTTAGTACCTCCAGTACCAGGTTAGTACCTCCAGTACCAGATTAGTACCTCCAGTACCAGGTTAGTACCTTCAGTACCGGGTTAGTACCTCCAGTACCAGGTTAGTACATCAAGTACCGGATGAGTACCTCCAGTACCAGGTTAGTACCTTCAGTACCGGATGAGTACCTCCAGTACCAGGTTAGTACCTTCAGTACCGGATGAGTACCCTCAGTACCAGGTTAGTACCTCCAGTACCAGGTTAGTACCTCCAGTACCAGGTTAGTACCTCCAGTACCAGATTAGTACCTCCAGTACCAGGTTAGTACCCTCAGTACCAGGTTAGTACCTCCAGTACCAGGTTAGTACCCCCAGTACCAGGTTAGTACCTCCAGTACCAGGTTAGTACCTCCAGTACCAGGTTAGTACCTTCAGTACCGGGTTAGTACCTCCAGTACCAGGTTAGTACATCAAGTACCGGATGAGTACCTCCAGTACCAGGTTAGTACCTTCAGTACCGGATGAGTACCTCCAGTACCAGGTTAGTACCTCCAGTACCGGATGAGTACCTCCAGTACCAGGTTAGTACCTCCAGTACCAGGTTAGTACCTCCAGTACCGGGTTAGTACCTCCAGTACCAGGTTAGTACCTCCAGTACCAGGTTAGTACCTCCAGTACCGGGTTAGTACCTCCAGTACCGGGTTAGTACCTCCAGTACCGGGTTAGTACCTCCAGTACCGGGTTAGTACCTCCAGTACCAGGTTAGTACCTCCAGTACCAGGTTAGTACCTCCAGTACCGGGTTAGCACCTCCAGTACCGGGTTAGTACCTCCAGTACCGGGTTAGTTCCTCCAGTACCGGGTTAGAACCTCCTGTACCAGGTTAGTACCTGCAGTACCGGGTTTGTACCTCCAGTACCGGGTTAGGGGAATATTTAGGGGAGTATAACTTATGTTATTTATTTAGGGGAGTATAACTTATGTTATTTATTTAGGGGAGTATAACATATCGGTTAAGTTTAACGACCAATCGATTCCGGGTTCCCCTTTCCGTGTCTATGTAGCCCCCCCTAGAGCCGACACCTTCCGCCAGGAGGCCGTCTCCCGTACGAGTCGCATCTCATCCCTCCAGAGCACCATGCGGGTCGGCCAACCAGTGTCGTTCGCTGTACAGATGTCGGATTCCGGATCTCCGGACGGTCTCCGGGCCACCGTGGTCGCCCCGTCCGGAGTGGAGGACCCAGCCGTAGTGTCGGACTACGACCCACACAGTGAGTAGGGGACGCCACCATAGTGTAGAAGACGCCCCCATAGTGTAGGGGACGCCCCCATAGTGTAGGGGACGCCGCCATAGTGTAGGGGACGCCGGCATAGTGTAGGGGACGCCCCCATAGTGTAGGGGACGCCGCCATAGTGTAGGGGACGCCGACATAGTGCAGGGGACGCCCCCATAGTGTAGGGGACGCCGGCATAGTGTAGGGGACGCCGGCATAGTGTAGGGGACGCCCCTATAGTGTAGGGGACGCCCCCATAGTGTAGGAGACGCCCCCATTGTGTAGGGAACGCCCCCATAGTGTAGGGGACGCCGGCATAGTGTAGGGGACGCCCCTATAGTGTAGGGGACGCCGGCATAGTGTATGGGACGCCCCTATAGTGTAGGGGACGCCCCCATAGTGTAGGGGATGCCCCCATAGTGTAGGGCACGCCACCATAGTGTAGGGAATGCCTTTATTACTTAGACACAATGATTTATTAGTTTCTCATTGCTTAGACACAATGATTTATTAGTTTCTCATTACTTAGACACAATGGTTTATTAGTTTCTCATTACTTAGACATAATGATTTATTAGTTTCTCACTACTTAGACACAATGATTTATTAGTTTCTCATTACTTAGACAGAATAATTTATTAGTTTCTCATTATTTAAACACAATGATTTATTCGTTTCTCATTATTTAGACACAATGATTAATTAGTTTCTCATTACTTAGACACAATGATTTATTAGTTTCTCATTACTTAGACACAATGATTTATTAGTTTCTCATTACTTAGACACAATGATTTATTAGTTTCTCATTACTTAGACACAATGATTTATTAGTTTCTCATTACTTAGACACAATGATTTATTAGTTTCTCATTACTTAGACACAATGATTTATTAGTTTCTCATTACTTAGACACAATGATTTATTAGTTTCTCATTACTTAGACACAATGATTTATTAGTTTCTCATTACTTAGACACAATGATTTATTAGTTTCTCATTACTTAGACACAATGATTTATTAGTTTCTCATTACTTAGACACCATGATTTATTAGTTTCTCATTACTTAGACACAATGATTTATTAGTTTCTCATTACTTAGACACAATGATTTATTAGTTTCTCATTACTTAGACACAATGATTTATTAGTTTCTCATTACTTAGACACAATGATTTATTAGTTTCTCATTACTTAGACACAATGATTTATTAGTTTCTCATTACTTAGACACAATGATTTATTAGTTTCTCATTACTTAGACACAATGATTTATTAGTTTCTCATTACTTAGACACAATGATTTATTAGTTTCTCATTACTTAGACACAATGATTTATTAGTTTCTCATTACTTAGACACAATAATTTATTAGTTTCTCATTACTTAGACACAATGATTTATTAGTTTCTCATTACTTAGACACCATGATTTATTAGTTTCTCATTACTTAGACACAACGATTTATTAGTTTCTCATTACTTAGACACAATAATTTATTCGTTTATCATTCGTTAGACACAATGATTAATTAGTTTCTCATTACTTAGACACAACGATTTATTAGTTTCTCATTACTTAGACACAATGAATTATTAGTTTCCCATTACTTAGACACAATGATTTATTAGTTTCTCATTACTTAGACACAATGATTTATTAGTTTCTCATTACTTAGACACAATGATTTATTAGTTTCTCATTACTTAGACACCATGATTTATTAGTTTATCATTACTTAGACACAATGAATTATTAGTTTCCCATTACTTAGACACAATGATTTATTAGTTTCTCATTACTTAGACACAATGATTTATTAGTTTCTCATTACTTAGACACCATGATTTATTAGTTTCTCATTACTCATACACAATAATTTATTAGTTTATCACTACTTAGACACAATGATTTATTAGTTTCTCATTACTTAGACACCATGATTTATTAGTTTCTCATTACTCATACACAATAATTTATTAGTTTATCACTACTTAGACACAATGATTTATTAGTTTCTCATTACTTAGACACAATGAATTATTAGTTTCCCATTACTTAGACACAATGATTTATTAGTTTCTCATTACTTAGACACAATGATTTATTAGTTTCTCATTACTTAGACACAATGATTTATTAGTTTCTCATTACTTAGACACAATAATTTATTAGTTTCTCATTACTTAGACACAATGATTTATTAGTTTCTCATTACTTAGACACCATGATTTATTAGTTTCTCATTACTTAGACACAATGAATTATTAGTTTCCCATTACTTAGACACAATGATTTATTAGTTTCTCATTACTTAGACACAATGATTTATTAGTTTCTCATTACTTAGACACAATGATTTATTAGTTTCTCATTACTTAGACACCATGATTTATTAGTTTCTCATTACTTAGACACAATGATTTATTAGTTTCTCATTACTTAGACACAATGATTTATTAGTTTCTCATTACTTAGACACAATGATTTATTAGTTTCTCATTACTTAGACACAATGATTTATTAGTTTCTCATTACTTAGACACAATGATTTATTAGTTTCTCATTACTTAGACACAATGATTTATTAGTTTCTCATTACTTAGACACAATGATTTATTAGTTTCTCATTACTTAGACACCATGATTTATTAGTTTCTCATTACTTAGACACAACGATTTATTAGTTTCTCATTACTTAGACACAATAATTTATTCGTTTATCATTCGTTAGACACAATGATTAATTAGTTTCTCATTACTTAGACACAACGATTTATTAGTTTCTCATTACTTAGACACAATGAATTATTAGTTTCCCATTACTTAGACACAATGATTTATTAGTTTCTCATTACTTAGACACAATGATTTATTAGTTTCTCATTACTTAGACACAATGATTTATTAGTTTCTCATTACTTAGACACCATGATTTATTAGTTTATCATTACTTAGACACAATGAATTATTAGTTTCCCATTACTTAGACACAATGATTTATTAGTTTCTCATTACTTAGACACAATGATTTATTAGTTTCTCATTACTTAGACACCATGATTTATTAGTTTCTCATTACTCATACACAATAATTTATTAGTTTATCACTACTTAGACACAATGATTTATTAGTTTCTCATTACTTAGACACCATGATTTATTAGTTTCTCATTACTCATACACAATAATTTATTAGTTTATCACTACTTAGACACAATGATTTATTAGTTTCTCATTACTTAGACACAATGAATTATTAGTTTCCCATTACTTAGACACAATGATTTATTAGTTTCTCATTACTTAGACACAATGATTTATTAGTTTCTCATTACTTAGACACCATGATTTATTAGTTTCTCATTACTTAGACACAACGATTTATTAGTTTCTCATTACTTAGACACAATAATTTATTCGTTTATCATTCGTTAGACACAATGATTAATTAGTTTCTCATTACTTAGACACAACGATTTATTAGTTTCTCATTACTTAGACACAATGAATTATTAGTTTCCCATTACTTAGACACAATGATTTATTAGTTTCTCATTACTTAGACACAATGATTTATTAGTTTCTCATTACTTAGACACAATGATTTATTAGTTTCTCATTACTTAGACACCATGATTTATTAGTTTCTCATTACTTAGACACAATGAATTATTAGTTTCCCATTACTTAGACACAATGATTTATTAGTTTCTCATTACTTAGACACAATGATTTATTAGTTTCTCATTACTTAGACACCATGATTTATTAGTTTCTCATTACTCATACACAATAATTTATTAGTTTATCACTACTTAGACACAATGATTTATTAGTTTCTCATTACTTAGACACCATGATTTATTAGTTTCTCATTACTCATACACAATAATTTATTAGTTTATCACTACTTAGACACAATGATTTATTAGTTTCTCATTACTTAGACACAATGAATTATTAGTTTCCCATTACTTAGACACAATGATTTATTAGTTTCTCATTACTTAGACACAATGATTTATTAGTTTCTCATTACTTAGACACAATGATTTATTAGTTTCTCATTACTTAGACACAATAATTTATTAGTTTCTCATTACTTAGACACAATGATTTATTAGTTTCTCATTACTTAGACACCATGATTTATTAGTTTCTCATTACTTAGACACAATGAATTATTAGTTTCCCATTACTTAGACACAATGATTTATTAGTTTCTCATTACTTAGACACAATGATTTATTAGTTTCTCATTACTTAGACACAATGATTTATTAGTTTCTCATTACTTAGACACAATGATTTATTAGTTTCTCATTACTTAGACACAATGATTTATTAGTTTCTCATTACTTAGACACCATGATTTATTAGTTTCTCATTACTTAGACACAATGAATTATTAGTTTCCCATTACTTAGACACAATGATTTATTAGTATCTCATTACTTAGACACAATAATTTATTAGTTTCTCATTACTTAGACACAATGATTTATTAGTTTCTCATTACTTAGACACCATGATTTATTAGTTTCTCATTACTTAGACACAATGAATTATTAGTTTCCCATTACTTAGACACAATGATTTATTAGTTTCTCATTACTTAGACACAATGATTTATTCGTTTCTCATTACTTAGACACAATGATTTATTCGTTTCTCATTACTTAGACACAATGATTTATTAGTTTCTCATTACTTAGACACAATGATTTATTAGTTAATATAGTATATAATAATATAATAATAATAATATAATATTATTAGTTAAATATATTAGTAAAACTATTAGTATAGTTAAATATATTAGTAAAACTATTAGTATAGTTAAATATATTAGTAAAACTATTAGTTTAGTTAAATTCAATAACTTTTTTATTCAGCCGGTTCTGTTGGTGTCAGATTCACTCCCCGAGAGAACGGAGAGCATCTTGTAAACGTGTTCCACCATGGTAGACCTGTTCCGGCCTCCCCATTCAGATTCATTGTACGCGATGTGACGTCACATGGTGATGACGTTTCGGCCTACGGAGACGGTCTGATATCCGGTAACACAGGTCAGTTGGGAGTATGACGTCACCTAGTTTGTAAGTCAACTCAGGTTAGTTGGGAGTGTGACGTCACTGAGTCTGTAAGTCAGCACAGGTCAGTTGTGAGTGTGACGTCACTGAAAACACAGGTCAGTTGTGAGTGTGACGTTGAGTGTGTCCGTGTATGTCAGCACAGGTCAGTTGTGAGTGTGACGTCACTGATTGTGTCCGTGTATGTCAGCACAGGTCTGTTGGGAGTGTGCGGTCACTGAGTAAGTCAGCACAGGTGAGTTGGGAGTGTGACGTCACTGAGTGTGTAAGTCAACACAGGTCAGTTGTGAGTGTGACGTCACTGAGTGTGGGAGTGTGACGTCATTGAGTGTGTAAGTCAACATAGGTCAGTTGTAAGTGTGACGTCACTGAATGTGTAAGTCAACACAGGTCAGTTGTGAGTGTGACGTCACTGAGTGTGTACAGCAACACAGGTCAGTTGGGAGTGTGACGTCACTGAGTGTGTACAGCAGCACAGGTCAGTTGGGAGTGTGACGTCACTGAGTGTGTAAGTCAACACAGGTCAGTTGTAAGTGTGACGTCACTGAATGTGTAAGTCAACACAGGTCAGTTGTAAATGTGACATCACTGAATGTGTAAGTCAACACAGGTCAGTTGTAAGTGTAACGTCACTGAATGTGTAAGTCAACACAGGTCAGTTGTGAGTGTGACGTCACTGAGTGTGTAAGTCAACACAGGTCAGTTGTAAGTGTGACGTCACTGAATGTGTAAGTCAACACAGGTCAGTTGTGAGTGTGACGTCACTGAGTGTGTAAGTCCTGGGAGACTTTAATGCAAGTCTGCATCAATCACCTACATCGCCCTGGGTCTATAGCAATAGTGTTAACCGAAATTCCGTCCATCATCAGGATTTTCATGGAAACATCATCATCTTCAGGAAACGGGCTCCCTGGACTGACAACAAAATTCAGAAGTGCCGAAATGACCTCTACAAGGCGCAGAAAGAGTCCCGACTCAAACAGACTACAGCGGCCAAGAATGCAGTTAAGGCTGCATTAGGTAACTGAACAGGCTGTACTCTGTTAATCTACAGGAGCTAATAAACCAACAGGTTGATGCCATCAATGATGCTGACGACAGCAGGCAATCATCCCAGGCATGGAGATCGATCAATCTGCTTACAGGGCGGAAAAGCCAACCAACCACCAAGGTTAAGGCTGAATCACCAGCCGATCGCCTCAATGGTTGGAAGGCCCACTTTGAAAAGCTCCTCAATAATGACAGGGTATTGCCTGATAACTTTATAGAAGTAAAAGTGTCTGAGTCTGTACTCCCAGATATTCCCATTGGCGATATCTCCTTTGCAGAAGTGAAGGCTGCTGCAAAGAGCATTAAGACCAATCGTGCCAGTGGAGTAGATGGTGTTCCCCCTGAGGTCTTTTAAAATACCTGAGTGTTTAAAGCTCATATATCCCATCATAGTAGACATGTACCGAACAACAAGAGTCCCACAAGAAATGAAAACAAATAAGCTGGTGCCAGTTCCCAAGAAGGGCAACCTAACACTCTATGGTTCTTTTCGGGGAATCTCATTGATCTCGATTGCTGCAAAGGTATACAATAGAATTCTATTAAATCGCATCAGGGATCCCATTGAGAGACTGCTCCGTGGAAATCAGAATGGGTTCCGTAAAGGTCGTGGGACCATGGAGCCCATTTTGGCACTTAGAAGGATAATTGAAGAATTATCAAAAAAGAAAGACAGGCATCTGGCTGTTATCTTTGTTGACTTCTTCAAGGCCTTTGATTCAGTCTCTCGCTCACGTATGTTCAGCATACTTTCATTATATGGGATTCCTGATGAAATTATTGCAGCAATCAGATCAGTATACGATGGTTCGACAACATTTGTGTCTACTGTTGACGGTGACACAGAACCATTTGAAGTGTTATGGGGTGTCTTCCAGGGAGACACACTTGCACCATTCTTGTTCATAATTGTTGTTGACTATGTTCTACGCATGTCCTTAGATCATCATAATGATGATGGGGTGATGATAACTCCACCTACTGGCTCCAGAAGTCGAGGAAATCCTGCCAAGTACCTAACTGATCTAGACTTTGCTGATGACTTAGGAGTACTCTCAGAATCACTAGAGGGTGCCCAACGGCTCCTTAGCTCATTAGAACATGCTGCTTCTAGTGTTGGTCTTTTTATTAAATCCAGAAAGACCAAAATTTTGACAGTTAACTTTGAAAGTCCTCAGCAAGTCTCTGATCGGATGAGAATAAGCTTTCCAGGATTTGGAAGTCACCGAGAATTAATCGGAAACTTAAGGTCCGATTATTTGGAGAGCAGCAGTAGTTCCAGTACTCCTCTACGGGAGTCCATGCTGGGCTCTAACTGCTGAGGACACCAAATCTCTGGATGGCACATTCACAAGAATGCTACGCCGGGTTCATTGTGTAAAGTACAATGCACACATCTCCAACCAGACACTATATAACATTGGTGTCTCATTGGTTCCCCCAAGCTTTACACTAGATCAAAATCGCCTCCGCTTTGCAAGACATTGCTTTCGCCGTGAGGACCAGCCAGTGCATAATCTTGTACTTTGGCAGCCTCATGGAGTGAATAAGCATGGTGGACAGCCCATGACTTTCTTGAGACGCATCTTAAAGGACACTGGCCTTGAAGATGCGGATGATCTAGCAAATGTCATGGGTGATAGGGAGTTGTGGCGGTGCAATGTTGTCGATAAGCCGGCACAGCATTCTTAAAAATGCAGCTGCAATGCAGCATGCCGATCCTAGTAGTAGTAGTGGTTCTTTTAGCTGTTCAAGTATTTTAGTAGTAGTAGTAGTAGTAGAGTGTGTAAGTCAACACAGGTCAGTTGTAAGTGTGACGTCACTGAATGTGTAAGTCAACACAGGTCAGTTGTGAGTGTGACGTCACTGAGTGTGTACATCAGCACTGGTCAGTTGTGAGTGTGACGTCACTGAGTGGTGAGTATGTCTTTGTACAGCAGCACAGGTCAGTTGAGAGTGTGACGTCACTGAGTGTGTACAGCTGCACAGGTAAGTTGGGAGTGTGACGTCACTGAGTGTATCTACACTATTGTATGTAACCATAGTTGTAAATTTCCCTCTCATTGGCTTTTTGATTGGTTGTGCTGATGGAGAGTGTATTTATGTTTGCTTTAATTAAGTCAGTTCGAATTATATAAATTGTATCTAAAACTATAAAGGTTATGATGGTTAATTATTTGCAGGCGTTCCGAGTGAGTTTATAGTGAACACAATGAACGCGGATCCGGGAACCCTTGCGGTTACCATCGATGGACCTTCCAAGGTAACTCTGGACTGCGAGGAGATTGAGGAAGGTTACAAACTCATCTACACACCGATGGCTCCCGGGGAATACACCGTCAACGTTAAATACGCCGGACAGAATCACATTAATGGGAGTCCTTTCTTAGTTTACGTTACAGGTTGGTTACACTGCATGTTACAGACGGGTTACAGTATTTTACTGGGGGGTTACAGTGTTGCGTTTGTGGTTCGTCGTATTAACCTCTAGAATCCTGTAATGAGTGGTTGGTTGATAATAAGCTATCCATTCACTACGGTAAGACTGAAAGTATTTTGTTTGGTTCCAAAAGAAATTTAAAGAAGGTAACTAAGTTTGAAGTCACTAGTAATGGACATAAGATTGAAAATAAAAAGGAAGTTAAATATTTACGCGCCACATTGGATAACTGCTTATCAGGAGAAAGTACAGTGAAAAATATTTTCTCGAAAGTTAACAGTAGGCTTAGGTTTCTATACAGAAATCAAAATAGTTTGAACACCGACTCCCGCAAGTTACTTTGCTCTTCTTTAATACAGTGTCACATGGACTATGCGTGCTCTTCTTGGTATGAAGGCTTAACCAAACAGCTTAAATGTAAATTACAAGTAGCTCAGAATAAAGTAGTACGATTTATTAAAGACTACAAACCTAGGCACCACCTAACTCCAGATGACTTTTCTGAATCTGGACTACTTAACTTAGATAGTAGAGTTAAGCAGCTACGCCTTAACCATGTGCATAAAGTGTATAATGGTAAATGTCCCAATTACCTAAAACAAAAATTCAACAGAGTATCAGAATCAGAAAAGAAAGTATCAGATTCGAAGGATTTACAATTCGGGAGGTAGAAGTTTGAAGCACTAGCTCTGGTACTGTAAGAGTGTGTATCGCGATACACACTCTTACAGTACCAGAGCTAGTGCTTCAAACTTCTACCTCCCGAATTGTAAATCCTTCGAATCTGATACTTTCTTTTTTAACGGCATTAAAAATTGGAACGCTCTGCCTAATGAAATTAAAAACCTAGATAATCAACATTCTTTTAAATCTGCAGTTAAATCTCACCTCCGTGTGCAATGTAAAAATAGGTACAATAGTCCTACAGTAAGTTATTAGTTTATTAATTATTTACTATTTATACTGTAATTACGTTTTATAATAAATTGTTCTGTACATTACATCTTTATCGTTGAGTCGGGTATTGTCACGCTCTCGGTAAAGTTGTACATGTACATAGTGTAATTACGTTTTATATTGGTTCTAGGTTAGCGTAGTGTAATATTGTATTTGTATCCAAGTAACATAAAGGACCCCCTTGGAAATAAACTGCAAAGCTTTAGGGGTAATCCTTCTATATGTTATGTTGGACAATACCTTTATACCGGTACATTGTTTGGTGTAGTTGTTATTGTTTTTACATAATGTATAAATCTATCTATCTATCTAACCTCTGTAACCATGGTTACTAAACGTTTCAGGTCAGAATTTGTCGACTCGGCCCGGCGTAAAGGAGCGGGGTTCAGCGTCGGTGGTTGTGGAAACCGTTGTCAAGACAACAACATCTACGAATTATGTATCGCATTCGGCGGTGTCTCGAACTGACGCGTCCAAGGTTGTCTGCAGAGGCGCCGCCTTGCGGCGAGGAATTGTAGGAAAGAATAGCTTCACTGTAAATGCCACAGATGCAGGTAAAGGAATCCTATTGGTTGTCGCTAGGTAACTATACGTGACGCCCTTGACAGTTCATACTCCTCGGTTATATATATCGACCTAAAAAAGGCATTTGACACCCTCGACCACTCTATTCTATTACATAATCTCTCGTGCTACGGGATTCGGGGTTCTCCCCATTCACTTTCTGCGGACTACCTTTCTGACCGGACCCAGTTTGTTTCAGATGCATGTTTGTAAGTAACGCTCTCTATTGGTTGTATGTTTGTAAGTAACGCTCTCTATTGGTTGTTTGTTTGTAGGCAACGCAATGCTATTGGTTGGCGTCCACGGACCTACACGCCCCTGTGAGGAAGTGTATTGGAAACACACAGGCCGGAACACTTACTCGGTCGTCTATGTGGTCCACGAGCGAGGCGAATACTCGATGGTAGTGAAGTGGGGAGACCAACACGTTCCCGGTAGTCCCTTCCACATAGAAGTACCATAGAGTTGAGGTCAGTGACCTAGTCTACCAGTCGCTATGGATACGGAAAATGCTAATGAAACTATCGAATGGTTACTGAGTGGTTGCAGTTAATTAGTTTCACAATTATTATTATTATATTGTTATATTTGTATTTTATAGAAATTTTGCTTTGCAATTCATTTTATTTTGGTCGTGTAATGGTTTGTACTCTGTTATATAAATGAATGTTGAATAGTAATTAAAAGGATCTAGGACGTTTCATCCTGGATTTTTCATCCCGGACTTTTCGTCCCAGACTTTTCGTCCCGGATGTTTCATTGTGGGACGTTTTCGTCCTGTACTTTTGGTTCCGGACTTTTCGTCCTGTACTTTTTGTCCCGGACTTTTCATCCTGGACTTTTCGTCCCAGACTTTTCGTTCTGGACTTTTCATCCCAGACTTTTCGTCCTGGACTTTTCATCCTGGACTTTTTGTCCCAGACTTTTCATCCCGGATGTTTCGTCTCAGACTTTTCGTTCTGGACTTTTTGTCCCGGACGTTTCATTGTGGGACGTTTCGTCGTGTACTTTTGGTTCCGGACTTTTCATCCTGTACTTTTTGTCCCGGACTTTTCATCCTGGACTTTTCGTCCCGGAATTTTTGTCCTGGACTTTTCATCCTGGACTTTTCGTCCCAGACTTTTCATCCCGAACTTTTCTTTCCAGACTTTTCGTCCGACTTTTCATCTTGGACGTATTGTCCCAGACTTTTCGTCCTGGACTTTTCATCCCGGACTTTCCATCCCGGACGTTTCATCCTGCGACTTTTCGTCCCGAACACTTCATCCTGGACTTTTCATACTGGACAGTTAGCCCCGGACCGGTATTTGTAGTTGTAGGTTCCTCCAGTTCTGCACGAAACGTCTGTGGATGAAAAATACAGAACAAAAAATGTCCAGGACATATATTGCGAGACTTAAAGTCCGTATCCCGTAATTAACATTACAAAAATAGTTAATAGTTTAATGTCAGAGTCCGTTAGCCACTAGTGGAATCTCTCATGCTTTAAAAATGGCCAATATTCGTAAAATTGTACAAAACCATGAAAATTGTTATGATGAAATGCCAAAGTGGAATGGATTTAAAAGTCGGCTCCTGGGCCCAATATAATATTTCATGTTATTGTCGGATGGTGAGTATCAGCTATTGCCGTGGCAACCGGTTTTTTAAAATGACCACAATGGATTCTCTGATGGCGACATTTTTAAAGCATAACTGACTCCAGATAATTTGTTGATTTGTAATGACGACTTTGTTTGTTGCATTTTATGTGTGCCTGTCTAAATCATAACGTGCTGCTAAATTATCATCATAATGTATAAAACTAATTGATTTAGATACCATCGTGTCTATAATAGTGCCTGTAAAATATTGTATCTCAAGTCTGCAGTTTGATATATATCATTTAGTTTAGATAATTAATAATCGATTATTTTTAATGATTTTGCTTCTGTATATTATTATATTGTTAACTAGATACTCAATATATGGGATAATTAGCTAATTATTAATTTGTTTTTCGTTTGAATTGTAGTTAAATGAGTAACCGTTACCTCTGGGGAGTATAGATAATCTTACTTTACTTGTTAACAAAATATCCAAGTTTCGAACTGCATTTTTCTATCAAAAATTAAAGCATCGGTAAAATATTAGTATCACCAATAACTAACGAATCCTTTATATCTTTATTATTTGAATTATTTCACTATAGAAATAAGCAGCAGCTTGGTCTAGGGGCCAATTTACCAGACTTACAATCAGAAGGCCTTGGTTTCCAGATGGGGGTAACACTGTTCGGGAACAGTAGTGCTTTAAATGCTTAAACCTAGGTAAATGGGAACCAAGGTAACTTAGTGTGGAAGATCAGCCAAGGTAGTGAACAGGCATTCCTTTAGGAAACAGAGTGGAAGGGTTTACTGTGGAAGATCACCCATGGTGGTCTATAGGCATTCCTTTAGGGAACAGGAAGGAAGAGTTTACTGTGGAAGATCACCCATGGTGGTGATCCGGCATTCCTTTAGAAAACAGAGTGGAAGGGTTTACTGTGGAAGATCAACCATGGTGGTGAACAGACATTCCTTTAGGAAACAGAGTGGAAGGGTTTACTGTGGAAGATCACCCATGGTGGTGATCCGGCATTCCTTTAGAAAACAGAGTGGAAGGGTTTACTGTGGAAGATCAACCATGGTGGTGAACAGACATTCCTTTAGGAAATAGAGTGGAAGGGTTTACTGTGGAAGATCTCCCATGGTGGTTAACAGGCATTCCTTTAAGAAACAGAGTGGAAGGGTTTACTGTGGAAGATCACCCATGGTGGTGAACAGGCATTCCTTTAGGGAACAGGATGGAAGAGTTTACTGTGGAAGATCTCCCATGGTGGTTAACAGGCATTCCTTTAGGAAACAGAGTGGAAGGGTTTACTGTGGAAGATCACCCATGGTGGTGAACAGGCATTCCTTTGAAGATCACCCATGGTGGTGAACAGGCATTCCTTTAGGAAACAGAGTGGAAGGGTTTACTGTGGAAGATCACCCATGGTGGTGAACAGGCATTCCTCTAGGAAACAGAGTGGAAGGGTTTACTGTGGAAGATCACCCATGGTGGTGAACAGGCATTCCTTTAGGGAACAGAGTGGAAGGGTTTACTGTGGAAGATCAACCATGGTGGTGAACAGACATTCCTTTAGGAAACAGAGTGGAAGGGTTTACTGTGGAAGATCTCCCATGGTGGTTAACAGGCATTCCTTTAAGAAACAGAGTGGAAGGGTTTACTGTGGAAGATCACCCATGGTGGTGAACAGGCATTCCTTTAGGGAACAGGATGGAAGAGTTTACTGTGGAAGATCTCCCATGGTGGTTAACAGGCATTCCTTTAGGAAACAGAGTGGAAGGGTTTACTGTGGAAGATCACCCATGGTGGTGAACAGGCATTCCTTTGAAGATCACCCATGGTGGTGAACAGGCATTCCTTTAGGAAACAGAGTGGAAGGGTTTACTGTGGAAGATCACCCATGGTGGTGAACAGGCATTCCTTTAGGAGACATAGTGGAAGGGTTTATTGTGGAATATCACCCATGGCGGTGAACAGGCATTCCTTTAGGAAACAGAGTGGAAGGGTTTACTGTGGAAGATCACCCATGGTGGTCTACAGGCATTCCTTTAGGGAACAGGATGGAAGAGTTTACTGTGGAAGATCACCCATGGTGGTTAACAGGCATTCCTTTAGGGAACAGGATGGAAGAGTTTACTGTGGAAGATCTCCCATGGTGGTTAACAGGCATTCCTTTAGGAAACAGAGTGGAAGGGTTTACTGTGGAAGATCACCCATGGTGGTGAACAGGCATTCCTTTAGGTGAAGGTGGAAGGGTTTACTGTGGAAGAAAGATCACCCATGGTGGTGAACAGGCATTCCTTTATGAAACAGAGTGGAAGGGTTTACTGTGGAAGATCACCCGTGGTGGTGAACAGGCATTCCTTTAGAAAACAGAGTAGAAGGGTTTACTGTGGAAGATCACCCATGGTGGTGAACAGACATTCCTTTATGAAACAGCGTGGAAGGATTTACTGTGGAAGATCACCCGTGGTGGTGAACAGGCATTCCTTTAGAAAACAGAGTGGAAGGGTTTACTGTGGAAGATCACCCATGGTGGTGAACAGGCATTCATTTATGAAACAGAGTGGAAGGGTTTACTGTGGAAGATCACCCATGGTGGTGAACAGGCATTCATTTATGAAACAGCGTGGAAGGATTTACTGTGGAAGATCACCCGTGGTGGTGAACAGGCATTCCTTTAGAAAACAGAGTGGAAGGGTTTACTGTGGAAGATCACCCATGGTGGTGAACAGGCATTCATTTATGAAACAGAGTGGAAGGGTTTACTGTGGAAGATCACCCGTGGTGGTGAACAGGCATTCCTTTAGAAAACAGAGTGGAATGGTTTACTGTGGAAGATCACCCATGGTGGTGAACAGGCATTCATTTATGAAACAGAGTGGAAGGGTTTACTGTGGAAGATCGACCACGGCGGTGGACAGGCATTCCTTTATGAAACAGAGTGGAAGGGTTTACTATGGAAGATCACCAATGGTGGTGAACCGGCATTTCTTTAGGAAACAGAGTGGAAGGGTTTACTGTGGAAGATCACCCATGGTGGTGAACAGGCATTCCTTTGGGAACCGGAGTGGAAGGGTTTACTGTGGAAGATCACCAATGGTGGTGAACAGGCATTTCTTTAGGAAACAGAGTGGAAGGGTTTACTGTGGAAGATCACCCATGGTGGTGAACAGGCATTCCTTTGGGAAACAGAGTGGAAGGGTTTACTATGGAAGATCACCAATGGTGGTGAACAGGCATTTCTTTAGGAAACAGAGTGGAAGGGTTTACTGTGGAAGATCACCCATGGTGGTGAACAGGCATTCCTTTGGGAAACAGAGTGGAAGGGTTTACTATGGAAGATCACCCATGGTGGTGAACAGGCATTCCTTTAGGGAACAGAGTGGAAGGGTATATTGTGGAAGATCGACCACGGCGGTGGACAGGCATTCCTTTATGAAACAGAGTGGAAGTGTTTACTATGGAAGATCACCAATGGTGGTGAACCGGCATTTCTTTAGGAAACAGAGTGGAAGGGTTTACTGTGGAAGATCACCCATGGTGGTGAACAGGCATTCCTTTGGGAAACAGAGTGGAAGGGTTTACTATGGAAGATCACCCATGGTGGTGAACCGGCATTCCTTTATGAAACAGAGTGGAAGGGTTTACTGTGGAAGATCACCCGTGGTGGTGAACAGGCATTCCTTTAGAAAACAGAGTGGAAGGGTTTACTGTGGAAGATCACCCATGGTGGTGAACAGACATTCCTTTATGAAACAGAGTGGAAGGGTTTACTGTGGAAGATCACCCGTGGTGGTGAACAGGCATTCCTTTAGAAAACAGAGTGGAAGGGTTTACTGTGGAAGATCACCCATGGTGGTGAACAGGCATTCATTTCTGAAACAGAGTGGAAGGGTATATTGTGGAAGATCGACCACGGCGGTGGACAGGCATTCCTTTATGAAAAAGAGTGGAAGGGTTTACTATGGAAGATCACCAATGGTGGTGAACCGGCATTTCTTTAGGAAACAGAGTGGAAGGGTTTACTGTGGAAGATCACCCGTGGTGGTGAACAGGCATTCCTTTAGAAAACAGAGTGGAAGGGTTTACCTTGTAAGATCACCCATGGTGGTGAACAGGCATTCATTTATGAAACAGAGTGGAAGGGTATATTGTGGAAGATCGACCACGGCGGTGGACAGGCATTCCTTTATGAAACAGAGTGGAAGGATTTACTGTTGAAGATCACCCATGGTGGTGGACAGGCATTCCTTTATGAAACAGAGTGGAAGGGTTTACTGTGGAAGATCACCAATGGTGGTGAACCGGCATTTCTTTAGAAAACAGAGTGGAAGGGTTTACTATGGAAGATCACCCATGGTGGTGTACAGGCATTCCTTTAGGAAACAGAGTGGAAGGGTTTACTGTGGAAGATCACCCATGGTGGTGAACAGGCATTCCTTTGGGAAACAGAGTGGAAGGGTTTACTATGGAAGATCACCCATGGTGGTCTACAGGCATTCCTTTAGGAAACAGAGTGGAAGGGTTTACTATGGAAGATCACCAATGGTGGTGAACCGGCATTTCTTTAGAAAACAGAGTGGAAGGGTTTACTATGGAAGATCACCCATGGTGGTCTACAGGCATTCCTTTAGGAAACAGAGTGGAAGGGTTTACTACGGAAGATCACCAATGTTGGTGAACCGGCATTTCTTTAGAAAACAGCGTGGAAGAGTTTACTGTGGAAGATCACCCATGGTGGTGAACAGGCATTCCTTTAGGAAACAGAGTGGAAGTGTTTACTGTAGAAGATCACCCATGGTGGTGAGCAGGCAATCCTTTGGGAAACAGAGTGGAGGGTTTACTTCAGACGATCACCCGGTGGTGAATAGGTATTCATTTAGGAAACAGAGTGGAAGGGTTTACTGTGGAAGATCACCCATGATGGTGAACAGGCATTCCTTTAGGAAACAGAGTGGAAGGGTTTACTGTGGAAGATCACCCGTTGTGGTGAACAGGCATTCCTTTGGGAAACAGAGAGGAAGGGTTTGCTATGGAAGATCACCCATGGTGGTGAACAGGTACATATTCCTTTGGGAAACAGAGTGGAGGGGTTTACTTGTGGAAGATCACCCATGGTGGTGAACAGGTATTCCTACAGAGTGGAGGGGTTTACTTGTGGAAGATCACCCATGGTGGTGAACAGGTATTCCTTTGGAAAACAGAGTGGATGGGTTTACTGTGGAAGATCACCCATGGTGGTGAACAGGTATTCCTTTGGGAAACAGAGTGGATGGGTTTACTGTGGAAGATCACCAGTGGTTGTGAACCGGCATTCCTTTATGAAACAAAGTGCAAGAGTTTACTGTGGAAGATCACCCATGGGGGTGAACAGGTATTTCTTTGGGAAACAGAGTGGAGGGGTTTACTATGGAAGATCACCAATGGTGGTGAACCGGCATTTCTTTAGGAAAACAGAGTGGAAGGGTTTACTGTGGAAGATCACCAGTGGTTGCGAACAGGCATTCCTTTGGGAAACAGAGTGGAAGGGTTTACTGTGGAAGTTCACCCATGGTTGTGAACAGGCATTCCTTTGGGAAACATTGTGGAAGGGTTTACTATGGAAGATCACCCATGGTGGCGAACAGAATCCCTTTAGGAAACAGAGTGGAAGGGTTTACTGTGGAAGGTCACCAGTGGTTGTGAACAGGCATTCCTTTGGGAAACAGAGTGGAAGGGTTTACTTTGGAAGATCACCCATGGTGGTGAACAGGCATTCCTTGTGGAAACAGAGAGGAAGGGTTTACTATGGAAGATCACCCATGGTGGTGAACAGCATGGTAATGGACCTGTAATTAATGATTTGATCCAGCTAAAAATTAATAGTAGTACCGTACTGAACATGACTAGCTAGTGCCAGATGAACTGCACCTACAGTACTTCAACTACTACTACTACTAGGATCGGCATGCTGCATTGCAGCTGCATTTTTAAGAATGCTGTGCCGGCTTGTCGACAAAATTGCGTCGTCACAACTCCCTATCACCCATGACATTTGCTAGATCATCCGCATCTTCAAGACCAGTGTCCTTTAAGATGCGTCTCAAGAAAGTCATGGGCTGTCCACCATGCTTATTCAATCCATGAGGCTGCCAAAGTACAAGATTATGCACTGGCTGGTCCTCACGGCGAAAGCAATGTCCTGCAAAGCGGAGGCGATTTTGTTCTAGTGTCAAGCTTGGGGGAACCGATGAGATACCTCCAATGTTATATAGTGTCTGGTTGGAGATGTGTGCATTGTATTGGACACAATGAATCCGGCGTAGCATTCTTGTGAATGTGCCATCCAGAGATTTGGTGTCCTCAGCAGTTAGAGCCCAGCATGGACTCCGATAGAGGAGTACTGGAACTACTGCTGCTCTAAATAATCGGACCTTAAGTTTCCGATTAATTCTCGGTGACTTCCAAATCCTGGAAAGCCTATTCAAGGCTGCCCTTGCCTTTCCCTTACGTATTCGAAGGTCCTCACCTGACTTCCGGATCCATGATCCCAGGTAACAGAAGTCGTCCACATGCTCAAGCATATCATCCTTTGAGCTTATGCTCAATCGATCAGATACTTGCTGAGGACTTTCAAAGTTAACTGTCAAAATTTTGGTCTTTCTGGAGTTAATAAAGAGACTAACACTAGAAGCAGCATGTTCTAATGAGCTGTGGAGCCGTTGGGCTCCCTCTAGTGATTCTGAGAGTACTCCTAAGTCATCAGCAAAGTCTAGATCAGTTAGGTACTTGGCAGGATTTCCTCGACTTCTGGAGCCAGTAGGTGGAGTTATCATCACCCCATCATCATTATGATGATCTAAGGACATGCGTAGAACATAGTCAACCACAATTATGAACAAGAATGGTGCAAGTGTGTCTCCCTGGAGGACGCCCCATAACACTTCAAATGGTTCTGTGTCACCGTCAACAGTAGACACAAATGTTGTCGTACCATCGTATACTGATCTGATTGCTGCAATAATTTCATCAGAAATCCCATATAATGAAAGTATGCTGAACATACGTGAGCGTGAGACTGAATCAAAGGCCTTGAAGAAGTCAACAAAGATAACAGCCAGATGCCTGTCTTTCTTTTTTGATAACTCTTCAATTATCCTTCTAAGTGCCAAAATGGGCTCCATGGTCCCACGACCTTTACGGAACCCATTCTGATTTCCACGGAGCAGTCTCTCAATGGGATCCCTGATGCGATTTAATAGAATTCTATTGTATAGCTTTGGTGCAATCGAGATCAATGAGATTCCCCGAAAAGAACCATAGAATGTTAGGTTGCCCTTCTTGGGAACTGGCACCAACTTATTTGTTTTCATTTCTTGTGGGACTCTTGTTGTTCGGTACATGTCTACTATGATGGGATAGATGAGCTTTAAAGACTCGGGTATTTTAAAGACCTCAGGGGGAACACCATCTACTCCACTGGCACGATTGGTCTTAATGCTCTTTGCAGCAGCCTTCACTTCTGCAAAGGAGATATCACCAATGGGAATATCTGGGCGTACAGACTCAGACACTTTTACTTCTATAAAGTTATCAGGCAATACCCGGTCATTATTGAGGAGCTTTTCAAAGTGGGCCTTCCAACCATTGAGGCAATCGGCTGGTGATTCAGCCTTAACCTTGGTGGTTGGTTGGCAGTAAGCAGATTGATCGATTTCCATGCCTGGGATGATTGCCTGCTGTCGTCAGCTTCATTGATGGCATCAACCTGTTGGTTTATTAGCTCCTGTAGATTAACAGAGTACTGCCTGTTCAGGGACCTAGATGCCGCCTTAACTGCATTCTTGGCCGCTATAGTCTGTCTGAGTCGGGACTCTTTCTGTGCCTTATGAAGGTCATTTCGGCATTTCTGAATTTTGTTGTCAGTCCAGGGGGCCCTTTTCCTGCTTCGAGGGTATACAGGAACTGTTTCTGCAGCTGCTAACTTAACTGCTTCTGTAAAGGCAGTATAGCCCTCGCAGTGATCTGCCGCCTCAGAGGCAAGAACCTCATACCTGTTGCTCAGCTGTAGTGTGAATCTGGATCTCACACTTGGCTGTTGCAACAGAGAGGACCAGTCATGCCGCGGCAAGGCAGATTTCGTTGTTCTGCTTCAAGGCCAGCTGTTGTCCTGCTTTAAGGTGTTTGGTCTACCAATCTGCCAATAACACATCTGATTACCTCAACACACCACTGAATGAAATCAATTAATGAAGCCGTATTGAAACACGAAAAGTATTTGGTCCATTACAGTACAATCAGTATGACTTACAACCAACTGATTGCTTATGACCGGACCAAATACCAGGAGTATGTATACTACCGATAGTTGGTCCGCTCCTATAGGCTTCCATTACAAATTTTACATTGAAAAGCATTAGGCCGGACCAAATACCAGTAGTATATATATAGGCAATCACTTATTTCTAAATCATTTAGCAACAATCCACGACCTTTCCACGACTTATCCCCCAACTGCTTTTGTAAGTACTGCGAAGGGTTATTGAAACTTTAGTGTCTGCAAGGTGAACTCCAAAACGGAACTCAATATCCAATATTGGTTTATGTAGCTAAGCGGCTCTCTAGTTACGTAACAAATATTCGAGAACACTAAATTATTTTGACATTGACTTAATTGAACAATGATTTAATATGTGACCGAACAAAATATTTCAAATGCATATACAATCCATAAAAGTCTGATTGAGTATGAGTCCCGAAACTGAAATAAAATAGTGTGACAATATGTGATTCTCAAAACCAGCGCCTGGGTAGTCGACACTATGCATTAGGGCAACGATTTTGAACAATTCTTCGCCATCTTCGCAAACGTCGCGATTTTTGCGAAGATTGCGAAAAACGCGAAATTTCGCAAACATCCCGATCTTTGCGAATGTTCTAGAATATTTTTTTAATGAAAGAAAACCGATTAATAACAAATATTATAGTTTTATATTAAAATATTTATGTTCTAGAACAAAATATATTAGTTCTAGAGAAAAACGTATTTTAAAATAAATCGCCGATATGTTCTAGAATATCTTCAAAATTTTTACGAAGATTGCGAAAAACGCGAAATTTCGCAAACGTCGCGATTTTGTGAAATAACAGAACCTTTATTAATATTATTTAACAATGCTACAGGCGGGGCTTTGCAAACATTTCCAAATTTCTGGAAGGCCTACACCAATACATGGAATTTTAGAATATTATTTTACACCATATATTAATATATATATAGATATATAACATTCCAGAATTCGGGGAACAATACCTAGAGGAGAACACAAATAAACTATTCATATTAAATAAAGATACGATACGATACGAGTACAGTTTCGTGTAGTTTAGTCGCGAGTACAGTACTGGTATTATTTACAATATATTTCATAGCTAACTGAAAGTACAGTGTTCCAGTACTGTTATGACAAATATTTAGCTTTGTGTCATAAAAATTTCAATGAAAGTTCTACTTTAGTTTTTCGGTAAGCAAATAGAATTGCTTCGCAAATCTAGCAAAATTTTGGAACTTCCATAAAAATTTCGCATCTGATGATCCACCTATAGAAATGGTATACCGGTACACAAAATTCGCGAAGATCGCGACATTCGCGAAGCTCTCCACCTATAGTATTGCTGAAAAGAATGTCGGGTTCACCTAGGTGAATAGGTGGAACTTCGTGATCTTCGCGATATTTTGTGTTTACCAATACTATAGGTGGAGCTTCGCAAACGTCGCGATCTTCGCGATATTTTGTGTTTACCAATACTATAGGTGGAGCTTCGCAAACGTCGCGATCTTCGCGATATTTTGTGTTTACCAATACTATAGATGGAACTTCGCAAACGTCGCGATCTTCGCGATATTTTGTGTTTACCAATACTATAGGTGGAGCTTCGCAAACGTCGCGATCTTCGTGATATTTTGTGTTTACCAATACTATAGATGGAACTTCGCAAACGTTGCGATCTTCGCGATATTTTGTGTTTACCAATACTATAGGTGGAACTTCGAAAACGTCGCGATCTTTGCGAAATTTTGTGTTTAACAATACTATAGGTCGAGCTTCGCAAACGTTGCGATCTTCGCGATATTTTGTGTTTACCAATACTATAGGTGGAACTTCGAAAACGTCGCGATCTTTGCGAAATTTTGTGTTTAACAATACTATAGGTGGAGCTTCGCAAACGTCGCGATCTTCGCGATATTTTGTGTTTACCAATACTATAGGTGGAGCTTCGCAAACGTCGCGATCTTCGCGATATTTTGTGTTTACCAATACTATAGGTGGAACTTCGAAAACGTCGCGATCTTTGCGATATTTTGTGTTTACCAATACTATAGATGGAACTTCGCAAACGTCGCGATCTTCGCGATATTTTGTGTTTACCAATACTATAGGTGGAACTTTGAAAACGTCGCGATCTTTGCGAAATTTTGTGTTTAACAATACTATAGGTCGAGCTTCGCAAACGTCGCGATCTTCGCGATATTTTGTGTTTACCAATACTATAGGTGGAACTTCGAAAACGTCGCGATCTTTGCGAAATTTTGTGTTTAACAATACTATAGGTGGAGCTTCGCAAACGTCGCGATCTTCGCGATATTTTGTGTTTACCAATACTATAGGTGGAGCTTCGCAAACGTCGCGATCTTCGCAATATTTTGTGTTTACCAATACTATAGGTGGAACTTCGAAAACGTCGCGATCTTTGCGAAATTTTGTGTTTAACAATACTATAGGTGGAACTTCGCGAACGTCGCGATCTTCGCGATATTTTGTGTTTAACAATACTATAGGTGGAGCTTCGCAAACGTCGCGATCTTCGCGATATTTTGTGTTTACCAATACTATAGGTGGAACTTCGAAAACGTCGCGATCTTTGCGAAATTTTGTGTTTAACAATACTATAGGTCGAGCTTCGCAAACGTTGCGATCTTCGCGATATTTTGTGTTTACCAATACTATAGGTGGAACTTCGAAAACGTCGCGATCTTTGCGAAATTTTGTGTTTAACAATACTATAGGTGGAGCTTCGCAAACGTCGCGATCTTCGCGATATTTTGTGTTTACCAATACTATAGGTGGAGCTTCGCAAACGTCGCGATCTTCGCGATATTTTGTGTTTACCAATACTATAGGTGGAACTTCGAAAACGTCGCGATCTTTGCGATATTTTGTGTTTACCAATACTATAGATGGAACTTCGCAAACGTCGCGATCTTCGCGATATTTTGTGTTTACCAATACTATAGGTGGAACTTTGAAAACGTCGCGATCTTTGCGAAATTTTGTGTTTAACAATACTATAGGTCGAGCTTCGCAAACGTCGCGATCTTCGCGATATTTTGTGTTTACCAATACTATAGGTGGAACTTCGAAAACGTCGCGATCTTTGCGAAATTTTGTGTTTAACAATACTATAGGTGGAGCTTCGCAAACGTCGCGATCTTCGCGATATTTTGTGTTTACCAATACTATAGGTGGAGCTTCGCAAACGTCGCGATCTTCGCAATATTTTGTGTTTACCAATACTATAGGTGGAACTTCGAAAACGTCGCGATCTTTGCGAAATTTTGTGTTTAACAATACTATAGGTGGAACTTCGCGAACGTCGCGATCTTCGCGATATTTTGTGTTTACCAATACTATAGGTGGAACTTCGAAAACGTCGCGATCTTTGCGAAATTTTGTGTTTAACAATACTATAGGTGGAACTTCGCGAACGTCGCGTTCTTTGCGATATTTTGTGTTTACCAATACTATAGATGGAACTTCGCAAACGTCGCGATCTTCGCGATATTTTGTGTTTACCAATACTATAGGTGGAACTTTGAAAACGTCGCGATCTTTGCGAAATTTTGTGTTTAACAATACTATAGGTCGAGCTTCGCAAACATTGCGATCTTCGCGATATTTTGTGTTTACCAATACTATAGGTGGAACTTCGAAAACGTCGCGATCTTTGCGAAATTTTGTGTTTAACAATACTATAGGTCGAGCTTCGCAAACGTTGCGATCTTCGCGATATTTTGTGTTTACCAATACTATAGGTGGAACTTCGAAAACGTCGCGATCTTTGCGAAATTTTGTGTTTAACAATACTATAGGTGGAGCTTCGCAAACGTCGCGATCTTCGCGATATTTTGTGTTTACCAATACTATAGGTGGAGCTTCGCAAACGTCGCGATCTTCGCGATATTTTGTGTTTACCAATACTATAGGTGGAACTTCGAAAACGTCGCGATCTTTGCGATATTTTGTGTTTACCAATACTATAGATGGAACTTCGCAAACGTCGCGATCTTCGCGATATTTTGTGTTTACCAATACTATAGGTAAAACTTTGAAAACGTCGCGATCTTTGCGAAATTTTGTGTTTAACAATACTATAGGTCGAGCTTCGCAAACGTCGCGATCTTCGCGATATTTTGTGTTTACCAATACTATAGGTGGAACTTCGAAAACGTCGCGATCTTTGCGAAATTTTGTGTTTAACAATACTATAGGTGGAGCTTCGCAAACGTCGCGATCTTCGCGATATTTTGTGTTTACCAATACTATAGGTGGAGCTTCGCAAACGTCGCGATCTTCGCAATATTTTGTGTTTACCAATACTATAGGTGGAACTTCGAAAACGTCGCGATCTTTGCGAAATTTTGTGTTTAACAATACTATAGGTGGAACTTCGCGAACGTCGCGATCTTCGCGATATTTTGTGTTTAACAATACTATAGGTGGAGCTTCGCAAACGTCGCGATCTTCGCGATATTTTGTGTTTACCAATACTATAGGTGGAACTTCGAAAACGTCGCGATCTTTGCGAAATTTTGTGTTTAACAATACTATAGGTGGAGCTTCGCAAACGTCGCGATCTTCGCGATATTTTGTGTTTACCAATACTATAGGTGGAACTTCGCGAACGTCGCGATCTTCGCGATATTTTGTGTTTAACAATACTATAGGTGGAACTTCGCAAACGTCGCGATCTTTGCGAAATTTTGTGTTTAACAATATTATAGGTGGTCTGCAGTAAATACCTATCAGTACGTAGCAAGGGCGCGTTAGATCGTTAGTAAACCTCCCTCAGCCAAAATGAGTGCTGGTAGCAGAAAGCTGCCTCTTGCATGAGCAAATACTTTGGACTCAGACAGGTCAGTCAAACTGCAAGGCCTAAAGAGCTAACCAGTACTGTACCGCTAGTATGGCAAATCACCAAATTATAGAGCGTGCTATTTGCACCTAAGTGTACTTGCGCGTACTGACAAACAGCATCAGCTCGCACCTGTAGGAGATACAGGTTTACCCGGTTTTTTTCCTGTCTGAATCTGAGGTATTTGGTCCTAAATTTTACGGTGTCCCAGGATGGCGTTACGCTTCACCCTGATCTAAGGAACTTACGGCGGGCAAAGGTGTCAAACAAAGTCTTACCTCCTCTGACGTGGGCGAGTTCAGGCAATCGGGCATGCTTTCGAATGGGCATGGGTGAATATAGTGTGGGCTCCTTTATGCATCGTGGACATCCCTTCCCCTTGCGTTGCTGTGGCCTAAAGGTTTAGGCAGCCATTCCCCAAAGCGTTTGGCTGTTCAAGATAGATACGCTAAAAGCTACATGTTCTGAGTTTGCAGTATATTTTAACGTAAATGACAAAAGATTTATCGAATTTAGACTAAACTTTACAAATTAATAGTTATAAGTTGTAAGACAAGTGATAACTTATAAGTCAAGATTAGGTGAGATTAGTTAAGTTGTGATAAGTGATAACCGAAGGGCAAACGGCACCTTATATAGGAAATCCTAAGCATGTAATCTACTAGAACATTCTACCACATTCTATAAGCTCGCATTGGACCAATAAATCATCAAACGCCCTACGATTGGCCCAACTAATCTGTCCATGTGTTGTACGCACTCCATTGGCTTATCTAGTTTGGTGAAACCGAAAATAAATAGCACAAAATATAAACTTTTACCGACCCAGATTCGAACTCTTGACCTATCTAGGATGTAACCTGCGCCTTAACCTACTGGACCACTGCGCCAGTAGCAACCCATGCCAAATAATAACTAGAGTAGGTAATATGCAAATTGTAACAAACTACAAAACAAGGCAAATGCGTTGGATTTTTGAAAGTTTTCTACTACAAATTTGGCTGGTTGTGAGAAAAGGGACCTGGGGAAAAAATGTTCATTCTGAGAAAAATGCGTTTAAAGTTTGGCTCTTAAAATCGACTGTTTTCATTGGTTTATTGGTCGCTATTGGGGTGTTTGCATTGGTTTATTGGTCGTTATTGGGTTTTATTAGAGCGAAATTCAAACTGTATTATACTAGTAATAGTACTAAGCACCGTATACACTTGTATTTTTATATTATCGTAGAGTATCTGTAGCCTATTCGGTTAGTTATTGTACAAACAAGTTGTAAAAGCTTTTGCGGACATAACAAGTCAGTTTGCGCAATGCACTAAATACTCTAAAAAGGCTTAGAATTGTTCAGCTACGCGTCTGTCAGAAAATACAGAACTGAGATGACGAAATCTGCCAGCTGTTTCTTTGTGTGTGGAAGTTTCTTTGTTTGACATATTTCAGCCAATCAGAGCAATCTTCCTGGCCATGCTAATAGTGGCCTATGGAAAATGTCGCTTGCAGCACTTTTTCCTAGAATCCTCCTTCATTCTGGATTCAGTCAGAAGTTCTAACATTTCAGACTTTGCCCAGAACATCAGATGGCTAGAGTCAGAAGAACGCAAATCTATTAACATGCTGCACTGCATCGCACGTAATTTGCATTGCTTCAACATAACACATATTGACTCTTTGCACAGTACTGCTTTAATACTGTTTTATATTGTTGTTAATTGCTGTTTATATTAATGTATGTTATATTTGGAGAATACCGATAAATAATCGTAAACCCCTCAACTTGCTTAATTACTGAGGTAAGCAGAAGGGTGTACCTGTAGCAATTGCGACTCAACTTATAGTGGTTTTTGTGTGAATTAAATGCTATTTCATAATCCCTACGCATGTCAGTTGCAATCCTCCTTATATATGATCAAAATCAGTAACGGTCGGCAAATCAGTGTGCATTAGTGTGAATTAGTATGAAGTAGTGTGAAGGTTAATAAAGCATTCCTAAAGAATGCGCTATTTGCGTTACACTATAGCCTCCAGTTGTGATTAGTGTAAGTCATAACTCTGTTTGATACTTAAAGCACCACGTTCCAAAGGAACTGTTAATATTTCCCCGAAAGTAAATATAGTTGTTGGAGATTATATAGTAATGATCAATCGAATGATACAAAATAGCTTACACTGCAATAACTTTCTCTAGAACCGAATCCACTCTCCCACACAGTGGGTCACACGCTGCTGCGCATAGATTGGTTTCAACTGATGTTAATTAGCAAGGGCAATAGTCAATTTAAAGAGACACTTAAATTAGCAGGTTAAACTGTTAAAGGTCTAAAAGTGTGAACATTAATAGATTTTGTTTCTTTTATTGCTCAGTAGGCAATAAACCCAAAAACGTACCGGTCGGATGGTAAACTGTAGGCCTAGCCAAACTGGTACTTACAGCAGTATTACTTCGATTGTGACATATTGTATATACGTAGGCTGTTTAAGAGAGTAGGGCCTGTACACCCCTTTTTTTTTTAGAGCTTACATATTTCTGTTGGTTTTATTTACCAGTAAGTGTGGGGCGAGCGATGAAAGTAAGCGAGCTTAGCATACAGGTACCACTAACTCAATCGGTGTGTCTGTTGCTCTGTCGATCTGTCGTTCTGTTGTGTCCAATTTTAAACGTTAATATCTCAGCCAAATGTTAATGAAATTTAACCAAACTTGGTACACATGTAGTCTGGCAAAAGTTTCGAAATTTTCCAAGTTGAATTTCCGTGTGGCCTTCGAGAAGCTAAGATAATAGCAGTTAATTAGTTAATTAAGTTGATTAGGGTAAAATCAGCAATTTCAACCTGCCTCTTAAAGGATATTAATTATTTTTTAGTATAAGATTTAAATAATTAAACGTACTGTAACGTACTGTAATCCCCATACACCATTCCATTATAGTTTGTAATTAGTTCAAGAGATTTGCTTTAAGAAATGTGTTTTCAATTGATCTAAACGTAATTAAGTTATCAAAATGCCACCGTATCTCTATACTTCGAACTCCCTCATTCATATTGCCTAGCATATCTGCTGGTGCTGCTGGGAACCATAGTCCAACCACCTCAGCACTACTTGGCAACGGGTAATTACATCAATAGGACATAGCCACTACAGTAGTGTAAGGTACCAGACTAATAAGTCAGCTTGCTTTCATTAATCCGCTGTGCTCCTTTGGGTTGGGATGGTGCAGATTAAGAGGGTGGTTGAAGCAAGGGGAGGGGGGGGGGGATCCTCTCTTCTTTGATTTATTCTTATTGGCATTTTGGTTAAATTTTCTTAATTATTTATTTAAATTTCTTAAGTACCGATTTTGGGATAGAATTGCTCAATTTTAATCTGTATCTAATAACTGAGCCTCGTCCTGCGCGATAGCCCCATGAATGTGTAATATTGAGCAGAAGGTGTGTAAACCTGCTCAGATTGTAAAAGTAACTTGTAGGCTAGATTGTTGTCTGACTGTTGTTAGTTCTGTGGCGATTACAGTGTATGTAGTGTGTCTGTCCGATAAAGTGCTAGTTAGGAGAGTGGAGGCATCCAGTGCTGTAAGGTAAATCCCCCAGTAAAGAATAAGTCGTACTACGTAGTCTAGAACGCTTACTAACTAACCATTTCAGAGATTGCATATACTGTGGTTTATTTAGTCTTGACAGTAGTCTGCCAGCCTTTGGTCTGTGTTTTGTTTGAATAGTCTGTATGGGTAGCGTAATATATTATTCAGATTTTATGCAAGTAATTTACAACATTCATGTCCCCAAGTTTATTCCTTACAATAATTATGCTTGTTATGCATACCGTTATAGTTAAATTAACCCTGGTACTACTTCAGGACTGCTTGGCGAAGGACAGACTGGTGATTTAGTGCTCCGGTCCCTCCAGCAGATACCGTGGTTCTTTTGGCTGTTCACGTATATTTAACTGCAAGTTATATGTTGTATAAGTGCTAGTACCTAATCTAGGGTGTAACGTGGTTAATAGGTCCGTTAGCTATAGGCTTCGATAATTAAATTCTAGGTATAGGACACTCCGGGTACGTAGTGCTTATAGTGTAGACTATAAGCCGTCAGATGGTGGCATTTCCTTATCTGGAAAACACAACGTATTGAATACCACTTTATTGGTTTCAAAATTCAGTAATTCCCTGTCAGCCTGTAAGAACCAGAAATTCTAACTCCTTGTTAGTCTGGTTTGTAAAATTAAAAAAATCTTGTTAAATTACTCTAAAAATTGTACGTATAACTTGTTTATTGTTTACTTAGAGATTGTGTAATCTCAAACTGATACGTAAGTAATTTGTAGTGATAAGTAACTTAGTTAAGTAGAACTATCAGTATTCAGTGTCTAACAAGAAGCACTCCACTGAGAGCGTCCAACCTCTGTGTAGTGACTTCTTACTCAGAAATAATAACATTTATTTCAAGTATTGACAAACCCATCACAGGTATATATATATATATTTATAAATTTAACTCAATCAGATTTATAAATTAGTACGCCTGTTATACATCAATTAGGTCTTAATAGCAGTTGAAACTATTGCTTAATATCAGTAATAGAGTACAGGGAAATTATTCCTAAAATCAGAAATAATCAGTTATTGTTTAATTATTGACATTATCGGTGTTTATAGTAAGCTTATTATATATTTATATAACTTAGGCTAAACTTATATACCAGTATTCTGTGACTGATCCTAGTCTGTAGTAATACTGTTATATATACTATATGTGTATACCGGTATTCTAACACTCGATATATACCATGTTACATTGAGTAGCAATATTGGTAACTACGAGACTGACAGTTGATACTGATTTCCCCTAGACTTACTTTGACTGTTATTATCGTGATAGGCATTCAACTGTAAACAAATTATGTCTGACACAAAACAAACACTGTCAGATATTCTCTTGGAACAGACGATCTGTGACCCAGATCAAAGTACAGAAAGGCCCCGACCAAAGTCTGTAAGAAAGGCCATCCCTACAGTAGTTGTGTCGGACCCTAGGTTAGTGAAGCACCATAGGTCTATTATAAGCACTAGGGCTCAAGTTAAGCGAGACCAGGCGACGGCTGTAAAACAGCAACAGCACCCGAACCGAGAGGTTATTTCTCAACTACGCAGTAACTCTAGTTCCGACACCGAAGAGTTAATGCCCGAGATCGGATCAAAGATGGTAGAAGTGGTTTATCCTGACCAACTATTGATTCTTCCTGAGGCAATGCTCACTAGAGTCCTTATAGCCGTAGAAGAACATCAAGCGGACTGGATAAGAAATAAGAAATCGACCAGGGACAGTTACGCCGGATACCCGCTGGAAGAATTAAGGTCTATTGTGGAGACTCAATGGAACTTCCCCGGACCCAGACTCCCGTTTAACTTATCGGAAGCTGCCTGGGAAGACTTATATCAAATGGGCGTAGTTAGAGACACCAGAGATCCCGCTGTATAGAAAAGGTCAGCAGCCAGATATGTCCAGGGATTCTTCAACTCCGACTTCGACTCCTTGGGGCGAATAGAAACACAGTTATTCCAAAGACAACAGGAACCTCAAGAGCAGGGAGAACTGCTTTACCAAGTGAGAGAACGGATATTGAGGATCAGATTAATCCTTTCAGCCTTTGAAGAAGCCTCGAAGAGAAGTCAAGATACATCACTGCAGGTGGCAGTAAAGACTTGGTTCCAACGAGTGAATGTTAAAGTCCAGGGAACAACACGATGGAAGGCTCAGTTAACGGAACGACTAGCCTGTTTAGAATCAACCGATGCAACTTTCTCCCATGTGGAAAGCGAGGCGGTATCCGAAAAACCTCAGAAGAAGGATGGTATTGATATCTATCTGTCGGATTATCAACGATTTATAGGTGACAAAGAGCTAAGGGGACGTCTAGCTGGACTTCACCCCAATAGTGAAGCAGCCAAATTCATTTTGGACTCCTTAGATGCAGAAATGTTGGCGGCAGAGCAGGCTAAATTTGATGAAAGCATTCTCATCGAGATGGATAAAGAGGAACAAATAAAGAAAGGATTAATAGAAGACAAAAAAAGAGCTGCAACCGCTGAGGCTGAATTAAAAGCGGCATCGGCAGAAGTTATTCGAAAAGCAGCAGAGGCAGCAGCAGCGGCGGAAGTTAATCGAAAGGCGATGGCGGATGAAGTAGAACGTAAAGCTGCCACAGTAGAAGCTGAAAGGAGGGCAGCTGAAGCAAAGGTACAACTAGAGTTAGAGACCATTCAGGCGAGACAAGATTACTTAAATAAACAAAGGGCAGCCACTCAGATGCAACTAATGAGTCGATCTACTCCCAGAAGACATGGATTTACCTCCTCAGATGAAGGTACTACTACTGATTCCGAGTGTAAAGATAACAAATCTCGTTCAAACGGACGTAGATGAGTGCCTCAAAGACATAAGTTGCCTAACTTACTCCCTATGGTGAGAAGGGAATTAGCTAATGTAGACTTAAAAGATAGAGAGTCAACAACTCAGGTTGTAAGAGTATAAAGACTCCCTACTATAGTATATGAGCCAGTATATATAGTATACCCTATTAGCGAAGCTACTCCTTTAATGAAGACCCCTTTGCTCCCCGAGCCAAACTCTAAATTCCCTTTGCATAGTACCAAACTAACCTTGTCCAGTAAACAACTGCCCGAATCTCAGACTGGTATTGACACCGAGCAGAATCTAATAACAGGACTGTCCCCTGTCGTCCCGATGTGCCATCCAGCTATTATGTTGGCGGCTCCCGCACCCGCGGTCGAGTGGATGGAGGAAGGACGACAAGAGATGGAGGCGCTGCTTGGGCAATTAGAGGAAAATAAAGCCCGCTCCTCTAAACAAGTCCGAGACTTGGAAGGGACTGTTCAATTGTGAAAGAGAACAGTAAGAGAGAGTAAAATAGAGCTGCAAGAAGTACAGCAACATATCGCTCTCGAACGCGATAAATTAGTAAATATGCAAATGGGTATACCACCACCCTCTGTAACAATGTGTCAGCCCGTTAGGTCTGAAGTATTTCATGCGCAAGGTATGGAGCCTACACGCATCTATACTGCTAGTGAAGTAGAAACTCCTATAGTAAACCCTATTAAGAGTATTAATAAGCCTGTCAATAATGATATCCCATACCGATCTGATAACAATCCGCGAAATTTATATACCGATAATTCGATATTAAATAGTACAATGGCTCAAGAAAGATTCACACGTCAGATGGCTAGAATGGAAGCCCATCAAGCTGTAAAGGTGGGAGAGGTAGTCAAGTTTAATGGAGATGAGAGATGAAATGGTTACCTTTTAATGAATATTACAAAGATAACATCCAAAACTCCGACTATCCAGCAGAGAGAAACTACGATTCCTCATCGAATGCTTGGAAGGACCTCCCAAGTTAATGGCGTTAAAATTTATTGGACATCCGGACGGATTGAGACAAGTTTGGGATACACTTAACATCAGGTATGGTAATAGGACTAACATAGCTAGATATCTGTATGCGAAATTAGTAGCGCCCAGAAACTTTCTTAGCAGCGGGATTATAGAGTTTTCCGATGAGATTCAAGAGATCTGTAGACAGTTAGACTGGTTGGGTAAGTCTCATGAATACTAGAGTTGTATGGTTGTAGGAGCCGTAGCATCAACTTTGCTAAAGGGTGGAGTAGGTACTCGCTGGGACAAAAAGGTTCTCTACTTGATGGACCAACAACATAGAGATCCAACCAGGGTGGACCTTATGTCGTTCTTAAATGGAGAGGTAAGATTGCAGCTCATTAAACAGTCTAGAGAGAAGACTCCGGAAACCAAGGTAAGTGAAAAACTCATTACTAGGAGAAAAGTAACACTGGTGTGTTATACGGATTATGAGAGTCGAACGTCTTATGACGAAGATAGTGGCAAAGACACCGAAAGATTTTATTACACGAATAAAGTCAAGAAAGACCTAAGTAAACCCAAGGTGCGAACTAGTGGCAAGGGAGAACAGTTAAACCCCCCCCCCCTGCGTCTCCCAAGAGAATTCCTGGTAGGAAGCCCGAAGAAAGAGCTTGCGTACAAACTACAATGCAAGTTAAAGTAAGTAACATCAAACCTAAGTGTGAATTGTGCGAAGGGCCACATCGCTTGAGTGGGTGTGAGGAATTCTTGAAGAAAGAATTGAAGGACAGACGCAGTGTCATATGGGACAAAAGGTTATGTTACAATTGCCTCAGGAGAGGACATCAAAGGAAAACCTGTTACTCAGACGTGAGGTGTGCTAAGTGTGGAGCGAAACATCATATTTTACTGCATACCGAGTTTGATAAGGTAAGTGAACCCACACTGCACGTACAGTTCAGTGATGTGAACGACACTGAGCATAGTTCGGAGATGGAAGGATTCTATACAGATGAGTATTCTGATGAAAATGAATCTTGTTATATGATCAACACAGCCGTATATCGAGCCCTTACTTATGAGACAGAGACGGATGGAGAAGAACCCCAACTATCCATTCCGGATCGACAGCTTTCATGGAAGGTTTCGATACCATCTGTCAGCATCAGAGAGTTAGTTCCTAGTGGTGCAACTTAGAGTATATGGACAAGGTAAGAGCTTTATAGTGAATGCCCTCCTTGATTCCGGTAGTACAGGCACCTTCATCGATAAGGATCTGGCCGAGGATATCTTTGCTGGTCAACAAAGGCACCGAACCAAACTGAACCTTTCCGGGATTATGCAGGTTTGGAAATCTACTGTATCCACGGACTTTTATATAGGATCGTTGTCCACTCCCCAAGATGAACTAGGAGAGAACAGTGTAAGGTCAGTTAAAATGGTGGCAATAACCGCTACCTGTTGTACCTGATAGCTTCGAACAGTTGGAGGAATATTGTAAAACTGGAGAAAGATCACAAGACGTGCATCTTTGGTATTACTGCGATAAATGCCCTAGACCCAATCAACAAACGGAAAGACATAAACATTCGCGGAGACGTTGCGCTAAACACAGTTTTACTCGCTATACTTACGGGAGTTTTGAGCGAAACTTTTTCGACTTACCACCTACGCTTGCTCGACTCAAACGATCCTTAAGTAAACCTATGATCAGAGTTCCAGAATACTCGGTCAGACCTCCTCATTCCCCGGTGCGACTGCAGACTCTCGACCCTAATAGTATGACAGATCCTCCTGAGTTGTACTCATTGTTCAAAGACCTGGTATTACCCGAACAACTAGTCGGTGGCACTCCGGTTGTGGGCTCTTTAGATATTCGCCCATCCTACCTTGCCGGATTGGGACGCGGACATCTAATATCTCCGTTCAACTCGTATAATCATCCCGGTTTGACTCCGATACAACCTGTCACCGAGGTGGAGGGAAGTGTTATATGGAACGTACGATCCGACACGATTCGGCAAAAGATCGGAAAAGGAACATATGATTGTTTAGACAAACGTAAATTGCAACAACAAGTCCAAGCGGTAAAAGAATTAGCTTTACCCCATTTCGATCGTGAAATCAAGAATTTGGAGGAAGATATTGAACTTGGACGTACATATTCGCTACAAGAGTTCTTAGACGAATGCTTTCAAAGACAAGCAGAGGAGAATCAGCTTGAGAGAAGCATATCGAAATGGACGAGAGAGAAGAAGCAGCTTTAGCCCAACCTGAAGCTCAAATACTTATGACTGATCTCTATTCCAAAACCATCATTCATCCTTCGATGGTTCCCCATTTCGGAGATAAACTCTTCACGACAGCACAACCTCAACCGGTTGATATCAACTTAAGTTCTAGAGATCTTATCGCTGATGCTCCTATGTTACAACGTCTGCCAATCGAAGCTGCTCGTGTCGACGGTATACTCGTTGAACCTCATGACAATCGAGCGGATCTTGTCTGTCGTATGGTACACGAGGTTAACATACACGCTAGACCTTTACAGAACTAATTTTACGGGATCAAAGATCACCCCTATTATGTCCATTTAACTCAATATTATATGGTGAAACCCGAAGATCCTACACATAGTTTAAGGTTTCTACCGTTGATAAATCCCCTCAATCTTGTTGAACTCGAACAACTACAAAAACACTTAGATCAATTGGTTAACTCATTTAGAAAACCTTATAATGTTCCAAGAATAGAAAATGACATAATACCTCCAGATAATCTCGATGGATTTAATAAAACTCGATTAGTCCATTGGAATCTATATGTATTGTTTGAGGAAGAAAGAATACAGTGAATTATTCATAAACGCGCATCCCGAGTTATAAGCAATTCATAGACGACCATATGAATACAAAGCCAGGGAACGCGAATTAGAAAAGACGATTAAACCGAGAAAATTTCTCACTACACATGGTCAACCTACCGCTATCATGCAGACAACCCATCAAGGACCAGTACGAGCTGTCGTCCTGAAACGAGCCCTAAAGGTTGTCCAATCCCGATCCACCGATGTCGATATCGATCAACCGGGTACCTCGACTGGCGGATACACCAACCGTAATCCAAACCTTTCTGATGCAATTGTATTGCACCCTTCCCCCAGGAGTTGTAGCCCTCCTAGTAAAGTGGCTCGCCCCAAAGAGAAAAGGACTCTCACCAGTCTCAAAAAACTTCGTAAACGCCATTCGCGAAAGAAGGACTGATAGTTTAGAGTATTTTTACATATTAGAAACTGTGATTTTTTATATTTTATAGACTTAAATCCCATTTTCTGGGAGCGGTGTAAAAGCTTTTGCGGACATAACAAGTCATTTTAAGCAATGCGCTAAATACTCTAAAAAGGCTTAGAATTGTTCAGCTACGCGTCTGTCAGAAAATACAGAACTGAGATGACGAAATCCGCCAGCTGTTTCTTTGTGTGTGGAAGTTTCTTTGTTTGACATATTTCAGCCAATCAGAGCAATCTTCCCGGCCATGCTAATAGCGGCCTATGGAAAATGTCGCATGCCGCACTTTTTCCTAGAATCCTCCTTCATTCTGGATTCAGTTAGAAGTTCTAACGTTTCAGACTTTGCCCAGAACCTCAGGTGGCTAGAGTCATAAGAATGCAAATCTATTAACATGCTGCACTGCATCGCACGTAATTTGCATTGCTTCAACATAACACATATTGACTCTTTGCACCGTACTGCTTTAATACTGTTTTATATTGTTGTTAATTGCTGTTTATATTAATGTATGTTATATTTGGAGAATACCGATAAATAATCATAAACCCCTCAACTTGCTTAATTACTGAGGTAAGCAGAAGGGTGTACCGGTAGCAATTGCGACTCAAATTATAGTGGTTTTTGTGTGAATTAAATGCTATTTCATAATCCCTACGTTTGTCAGTTGCAATCCTCCTTATATATGATCAAAATCAGTAACGGTCGGCAAATCAGTGTGCATTATTGTGAATTAGTGTGAAGTAGTGTGAAGGTTAATAAAGCATTCCTAAAGAATGCGCTATTTGCGATACACTATAGCCTCCAGTTGTGATTAGTGTAAGTCATAACTCTGTTTGATACTTAAAGCGCCACGTCCCAAAGGAACTGTTAATATTTCCCCGAAAGTAAATATAGTTGTCGGAGAATATATAGTAATGATCAATCGAATGATACAAAGTAGCCTACACTGCAATAACTTTCTCTAGAACCGAATCCAGTCTCCCACACAGTGGGTCACACGCCGCGCACAGATTGGTTTCAACTGATGTTATTAGCAAGGGCAATAGTCAATTTAAAGAGACACTTAAATTAGCAGGTTAAACTGTTAAAGGTCTAAAAGCCCGAACACAAGTTAATACAGTAATACACTAACAATTTAGAATTTGTTATGGAAACCGAAGCAGAGTGGATGAACCTATTAAATAATAAGGTTTTCTAGGTCGCTGATCACGATAAAACTTGTTAAAAATATTTTTTAGAAAAGCTACCATAATTTTTTGTGCTATTTTGGTCCCCCAGTATGAAAAGTATAAGTAAAAAAATGTCAAAATAAAAAAAATTGTGTTTGGTTTGATAATTCTGAACGTACGTGTTTTCGAGGTCGCTGATTACGATGAAACTAGTTATAAATATTTCTGGTAATGTAAACCCAAAAGAACGAAAATTACAAGTAGCACAAACTTATAAACTGTCAAATTATGCATTTGGTTTGGTAATTATGAAGCTATACTGGTTTTCAAAGTGGCTGATCACGATACAACACGTTACAAATCATTCGTGGTAGCGCAACTGTCAATTTTGGTGCTTGTCTGGTGGGACGAAATTTACAAGTAGCAAACATTTAAAATTGCAAATTGCAAAAAGCGAATTTGGTTGGATAATACGATATTTTTGAGTGTCATATCCGTGATCAGTGTCCCAGAAAACCCATAATATCTAAAATTCAGGTTGATTGGGTAATGATTTTTGGTTATCAAACTTTTGTTACTTGTATTTTTCGTGCCGCACATTGACACATATCGAAAAAATTGTTTTAATTCGTCATTAGCATTCCAAAAAAACCATATGTTTATAAAATCAATTTAATTTTGTGGTGATTTTTCATTAGGCATATCATATTTGCACTACGATTTTTTTTCGTGCCCCAAAGGGCACATTCAAAATTACCAAAAATTTTTCTAGAATGTTATATTTGAGTTCAATATTTGTGATCAGTGTCTAAAAAAACCGCTATATATAGCGCAAAAAAAATAATTTTAGTGAATTATAAAAACATTTGAAAATTTTAGCACGAAAATACCTGAGATGGGTGCCAGAAAGGGACCACATCAAAAAATTAACATTGGTTGCGAGAAAAGGGACCTGCGTTTTTAATTTTTTGTTTAAACATTCATAACTTTTTAACGAAAAACGATATGAAAAAACTAGTTCGATATTCGAAAAGCCCAGAAAATTCTGCATCTATTGGCTTAAAAACGCAAAATCGACCATGTGGTCCCCAGGTCCCTTTTCTCGCAACCAGCCACAAATAGCTATCTACAGTAGTAGTGAAATAATCCCACTTTCATACAAAATAATTTTTTAAAGTACGCTTTAAAATTCCTATTACTAGACTGTCGCACTGATGAAGGTAAATTGTTCCAGATGATTGGTGGAACTTGGAAAATTGACTGTTCACGCACACGAAGTGAACTTCTTACTCTAAAACAATTTTGGGACTGTGAATTTCTCGTTTCATAGTTATGGATAACTGAAACAGGTGTGAGCATTGAGCAATCGCCGGTAGGATTCCGTGGGGAAGGAGACCATTGATAAACTTAAATGATAATAGGGCAATTTGAAAAATAAACTGTTACGAATAGTTAAGGGTGAAAGTGAGGGATCGTGTTGTTTTATGATATTTATGGCTTTATGATGTTTTCTATTTAAATTGGAATTTGAAATGGTAGGTGTTTGCGCCGACTTACGTCTACGTTTTCTATGTGGATGATTTGTTAAGCGTTGCGGTTGTTGAATTGTGTTACTCATAATAGATTTACCCCACACACTAAAGTGTGGGGTAACTATGTATCAGTGCATTGCATAGTATAGTGACTTTAAAGCGTTACTAGTGACTTTAAAGCGTTACTAGTGACTTTAAAGCGTTACTAGTGACTTTAAAGCGTTACTAGTGACTTTAAAGCGTTACTAGTGGCTTTATAGCGTTACTAGTGACTTTAAAGCGTTACTAGTGGCTTTATAGCGTTACTAGTGACTTTAAAGCGTTACTAGTGGCAAATGACTTTATCCTATTTATTACACATTTATCACATTTTTGCTTATTTTATTGTTTATTTGATAAATTTGATGTTTCCAGTTTAATTTCTCATCTATAATAACACCTAAACATTTAGCATGTTAACACGTAGTACTGTAATTCATTGTTGTTAATGGAAAGAGGGTGTAACAATAATGTGGATTTATTACCAGGTTGGAAAATTATATAGTTCGTTTTTTTAATATTTAGTTACAGTCTATTAGCACAAAACCACGTATTAAGCTTAGCTAATTCGATATTTGCATTTTCAATCAATTTAGTCGCAGTCTGTTATACTGTAACTATATTTGTGTAGGTAGGTTCTTGCCCAGGTCACCGGTGGTATCATTAGATAAAGAGTTTGTTTAGTTGGCTGGACCTACTGTATTTCTAAGTGACCAAATGGAAGCAAAAGAAAAATATGTTACGATATGAGTATATTTCGGGCAACAGCCCTTTATCAACTCACGACAAAATTTTTGTTAAAAATCTGCACGGTAACAGGAAAACTAGTATGACAGTAAGGCATAAGATGCAGCTACCGGTAGGCTCTGCACAGCTGTCGGAAATACGTGCTTCCCATTATTGGTTGAAACGGAACTCCAAAACATAAGGGAGCTAACTACTAAGTTTTGAAAAGGGATGTGCACCAAAAGAATAAATAACTACTAACTACTTTAATATGAAAACAAAAAAAATTGCTCCAAGAGAATGAGTAAATATGAAAATAGAAATATGCGCGATAAAGGGCTGTTGCCAGAAATATACTCATATCGTAACATCTCTTTCTTTTGATTCCATTTGGTCACTTAGACATCCAACTAAACAGTCAACTAAACAAACTCTTTATATAACTATATTTGTGTCATCTACATAAAGAGTAAAGTTAAAAATAGTTGATGTATTTGCATTCTTGGCCGCTTTAGTCTGTTTGAGTCGGGACTCTGTCTGCGCCTTATAGAGGTCATTTCGGCATTTCTGAATTTTGTGGTCAGTCCAGTGGGCCTTTTTCCTGTTTCGAGGGTATACAGGAACTGTTTCTGCAGCTGCTAACTTACTACTACTACTAGGATCGGCATGCTGCATTGCAGCTGCATTTTTAAGAATGCTGTGCCGGCCTGTCGACAAAATTGCGCCGCCACAACTCCCTATCACCCATGACATTTGCTAGATCATCCGAATCTTCAAGGCCAGTGTCCTTTAAGATGCGTCTCAAGAAAGTCATGGGCTGTCCACCATGCTTATTCACTCCATGAGGCTGCCAAAGTACAAGATTATGCACTGGCTGGTCCTCACGGCGAAAACAATGTCCTGCGAAGCGGAGGCGATTTTGTTCTAGTGTCAAGCTTGGGGGAACCAATGAGACACCTCCAATGTTATATAGTGTCTGGTTGGAGATGTGTGCATTGTACTTGACAGCTGCTAACTTAAATGCTTCTGTGAAGACAGTATAGCCCTCGCAGTGATCTGCCGCCTCAGAACCTCATAAAAAATATTTGTTCTAGAACTTAATTTTGTTCTGGAACATTTTATATACAAATAGAAATAATGGGAACAGTTCCGCCAACATTTTCGTTGCTTTTTTCAACAAATTTTCATGCTTTTTTGTCAGCTTCTTTCCTAATAAATGTTCTAGAACGTATATTGAGTGTTCTAGAACTTTGAAAAAGTTCTAGAACATTTTAATTATGAATTTTCGAGAAAATAATTTTATTTATTAATTAAATTAAAATTATTAAAACAATTGTTAGATTTTATTATTTTTTATGCTATTTTGCCTGTTTTTTTATTGATAAGAGTTCTAGAACATTTATTAAATGTTCTAGAACATGTACCAAATGTTCTAGAAAATTGTTAATAACAATTTTCGATAAAAAAATTCTAGAATATTTGTTCTTTTAAAAAATATTACTAAAATGATTGTTTAATTAATAAAAATTGGAAAACAGAACAACTAACCAAACCATAACGATAGCATTCTAGAACATTTTTTTAAATGTTCGCTAGGGCTCGTATTGAATACGTAGGCCTACACTATAATGGCATCAATAGTCAATCGTCGACATCTGTCGACATCTATTTTTACTTGTATAATTATAAATTATTACTTGAGTACATAAAATTACTAGATGTGTATGTTAATTATACAAAAAATGTGTTAAAAAAACAAAAATATAATTTTTAAAAATGTTCTAGAACCAAAAATAATATGTTCTACGACATTATTTAACAAAAAAATAATTCGAAATATCCTAGAATACTTAACACTAACATTAAAAAGTAGTAGCTAGTAAACTATACACATTTTAGAGCAAAATGAAAATGTTAGCACGGGCGGAACTCTAGCCGAAAAAAGAACTATCTTCTATAAAATATTTATAGAAGGAAGTAGGATATCGGAACCAGTGATGAAATTACTAGCTAAACCTATCTAAAACACTAGCTACCATAACATTTAGTATCTTGCTTAAAACGAGGAGACTTCAATTACGTCCATTAACCAAATTGCAACAAATGAAAATTTATAGAACTTTTCCCATGCCTGCACACACACAGTGCAGCAGGACGCTACCGGTTATAATCCAGCCTCCATAAATTATGAAGGCTGCACGCTTGCAAGGCCTTTAATAGAGTACGCTACATGATAATATATTAAATGTATAATTTATAATAATAGCTATTTTTTGCTAATTTCTTTATAAATGTTACTCTATAGAACACGTGTTAGCTATCAATTTTGATAAATATTTATGTTCTAGAACACATTTTATAATTTTTATACTGGGTAGTTTTTTCGGAAACAGTTCCGTATAGAACTGCATTTTTAAAACTTATGTCATTGTTACTATGGCAGCATTGAAGAGTTCTAGAACAATAGAATAGTATTATATACCGGTACTATTCTAGAACATAAATAAAGGTAACAGTTCCGTATAGAACTGCATTTTTATAATATAAATCATTGTTACCATTGCAACAATGAAGAGTTCTAGAACAAAAAATATATAATATACACTATTCTAGAACAAAAATAAAATAAAAAGATTATTGTTCTAGAACATATAGGCCCTAGCTAGTAATTTTTTTAAATTTAAAATAGCTAGTAATAATAAAAAATGTATTTATTTATATTATTATTAAAAAATTTATCTACCTGTACCAAATTGTATTATTTGTTAAATTTACTAGCTATATTAAAATTAAAAAAAAAGTAGCTATATTAAAATTAAAAAAAACTAGCTATATGTATTAGAACATTATATTTTTTATTTTATTTATGTTCTAGAAAAGTATATAATACTTTTCTATTGTTCTAGAACTCTTCAATGTTGCCATAGTAACAATGACATAAGTTTTAAAAATGCAGTTCTATACGGAACTTTAGCCGTTTTTTCTATTTTTTTTATAAATGTTATAGAACAAGTGTTAGTTATCAATTTGATAAATATTTTCGTTCTAGAACACATTTTTTTCTAGAACATTTTTTGGAAAAAATACAATACTACTGTTAGAAGGTCAAATATTTGTAAAAAACCTCAAATGATAAAAGCGTTTTTATATGAAAAAAATTGGTCAAACTATGGGTACCCAAGGTGAAGTAATGCCCGTTTTTCACTATGGGAGAAGCTTCGATGTACGAAATTCATGCTGAAATAGGCCCAGATAAAAGTGAGAGAAGACTTACAACAAATAAGTCGACGTAAGTGGAGCAAAAAGTAACATTTTTGTCTTGTTGTCTTTTTTGCCACCACTTAAATAGTTATTGTAAGGCAGCTTGTATTTTTTGTCTAGCTATAATATAACTGCTGATAGCTAGCCATCTGGAATTCCAATGATTTTTACTGCATTTTTAATTATTGATTATTTAGTGAACATGAACATGAACATGAACTATAATATGAATGAAGTAACAAAAAAGAAAAAATTTTATTTCTTTTAAATGTGTGGGCTGATCCACTGGGGTCGATAAAATGAGGCTGTGAAAGTGAGTATGACGCCCTGTGAAAACGTGGTTGTCAGCGCTGTCAAAGTGCGTTCAAAATGCGACACAAAATCAAGTGGATCTCTATTAAATATTGATCACTATAATAACAAATAATATACAAACTATAATAACTGTAGGCAATACTATGGCACGTATTAAACCGAAAATATTATTAAAATTTATCGCACTATATTTATTAGTTGTGGCTATTTTTGGATTATTTGGCTTTGATAACACGAAATATGTTACCCATTCTCAGGAAAACAAAACTGATGTCAGGAAATATGTTACCCATTCTCATGAAAACAAAACTGATGTCAGGAAATATGTTACCCATTCTCATGAAAACAAAACTGATGTCAGGAAATATGTTACCCATTCTCATGAAAACAAAACATTAATTTGCGACGAGAATCTTCCAGCTGACACTTACAACGGTTTCCCCGATGCGGAAACGTATGCAGACCTGGCAACGAGTATTTCCAACGTTCTAGAAAACAACGATGATTCTAGAGTAGTAAATAAGTTCCTTTCAGACCTCGAAAATGGTAAAGACCCGAAAACCTTATTAACTTTCAATGATAAATACGGGGTTTTTCAGCTCAACGGAAGATTTATACACTGGATCTATTGGGAAGGTGAATTACCTGAATTTGTTTACTTGTGTACAGTGACACTGACATGTTTGGAGTCTCCAGGTTTGTACGTAATCCCTATAAATATTCGATTATTCCCCAAACTCATGACCAACACGCACAACGCTTTGGAATACTTAACATTAAATCATCAGTCAGACTATTTCAGAGCCAAGGTTTTGTATGTGTATGGAGGAATGTATAGCGATGCGGATATACTGACAGTAAGTGGTGGATACCGCGGGAAATTCGAACGGCTAGCCAATGGAGTTGATATGGTAACTTGCAGCGAACCATATGAGAGGGCAATCACTACCATGGGCATCATAGGTAATAATAATTAGTTGATATAGTTCAGGGTATCGTAGAGTAGGCTACAATTAGTAGTTTCGTTATTTAATTGGAACGCTCCTTCATTATGCCGCGAAGGTCCCATGAAGTTATGTTATCTTATAATATGTTTCATTTGTTTTAGTGTTGTTAGATGAATTCCTTTATATTATTATTTCTCATTATAGGACCTACACGGTTTAACACAACGGTGATGAGACTATGGGTTGAAGGTGTAGAGAATCTACTAAATATCCATTATGATGAACTAATTAAGAGAAAACGATACCCACTAGGACTCATCCAATTGGGTGGAGGATTGTATCTACCATTGGTTACCAATCTACTGAAGGTTGGGGAACTCAACTACGAACAAGAAGATGGCGCCAAGTCCTGTTTGCAGTTCGATCATTTTTCAAGGATAGTGCACAACGACATGGTGAGACGGATTCACAATGGGTCTGATCTTATCCTATATTCCAGAAATGCTGAAGCCAAAGATATCGAGAAGATTTCCGACAGGGCGCAACTACTACGGCATCCAAAAAACTTTGTGCGCATTTTGAGATACTCGATACACAAGTGCGCCAAACATTTGTGTTTAATTTAGGTTTATTTTTGGTTATAATTGCGTTACTTGATATATATTATCATTGTGGTAAAAAATCGAATATTTCATATTGTTAAAAAGGAAGTAATATACTATAATTATACATAAACAATGATTACTTTATATGCGCAGAATGGGTAAGGGGGGGGGGGGGGGGGGGGGGGGTCATTCTAGAATTTTTTGTTCTAATTCATCTGTATCTTTGAGTCATGTTTGTTGAGAAAACTGATATTTCGTGACTTTTCCTAAAATTTAATGGGCCATCCAACAGCGAAAACGCACGGCGATATTTACATGGCTATGTTAGTTTGGCTGTGGTCCCTTTCTGGCACCCATCTCCAGTAGTTTTAGTGCTTAAATTTTGAAATATTTTTATGGCTCACAAAAATAAATTTATTTGCAGTATACTGTTTAGCGGTTTTTTTGGATGCTGATCGCGATTATAGAACTCAAATATAACATCCGAGAAAATTTATGGTAATTTTGAATGTGCCCTCTGGGGCAGGAAAAAAAACAAGTAGTGCAAATATGATAAGGAAAAATCACCACAAAATCATATTGATTTTATGACCAAGTAGATTTTTTGGGATGCTGATCACGAATATGACACTGATATATATTGTACATTGATGATTAGGCCAAATTTTGGATATGTGTCATTGTGCCACACGAAAAATGCAATTACTGTAGCACAAATTGAATGTTGAAATTTGACACTCAAAAATATCGTCTTATCCAATCAATTTCGATTTTTGCCTTTTTAAATTTTTGCTACTTGTATTTTTCGTCCCACATGGCAAGCACCAAAAATGATAGTTGCGTTACCACGAATAATTTTTCATGAGATGTATCGTGATCTCGTGATCAGCGACATTGAAAACCAGTATAGCTTCAGAATTACCAAACCAAAGGCAAATTTCTAACAGTTTATAATTTTTTGCTATCGGTACTTGTAATTTTCAGTCTGGGGCACCAGAATGGCACCAAAATTGGGTTTGCATTTACAATAAATATTTATAACTAGTTTCATCGTGATCAGCGACCTCGAAAACCCGTATACCATCAAAATTGTAATTTTTGAGCTAAGATCTAAAAAATGTCTAACATGACCTCCCCCCCGGGCCAATTACTTTGTAAAATAGCCCGGGCCAGATAGGGTTAAAGGGAAGAGTGTTGCTGTACTTTAGTATTTATTAACATAATAAATCAATTAGTGCGTAATTATGTTCGTTGCTTAACCACACCCACTGTCGTTTTGTTTCCACATCCAAACGTTGAAAATAAAATAGTACACTTCCATCATTGAAGTTTTGATTCAAATGAACCTTTACTTACAAAACGAGAGCTAACAATTCTAACATCTTCTAACCATAACCATCGTTCTCCGCCTCTCTAACGCATGTAGTTAGGAACTGCAAGTAGTTGACTTTCTTAGAATAGTAGAGCAATAATTAGAGCAATAATAGAAACCAACCACTAGGAGATAGTTTCGATAATTCATCTGTTTTTATGGGCCAGTAGTAGCGAAAATTTATTTTGGACATTTTACTTGACAATCTATTCTACTTTATATGACAACTAACTGAACAAAAATACATTATACCGTAATTTATATAATTCACAGCCAACATCATTCATTATGCGACTAGCTGGAGCTGGAAGGGCGAGTCTCAATGTGTCTGCATGGAACCAGCGCCTGTTATTTTAATTTTTTATCATTTCCATTTAATTTTGTGGATGTAGATTGCATTTCTACTGTATCTATAATTCCTATCGGCTACAGAGTGAATGTAATTCGGAACTGAACATCTTAGCTAACCGATGCCTGTACAATCCGACATTAAATAAGCCTACTAAGAGATATGAATATGGAGATGATATCAATGTTCAACAACTTCATTAACATTCCTTCGATGTGGTTTAATTATTTGAATGATTCAGTATTGAATCACGTGACTCACATGTAATGTTACAGTGGGGAATTGCTGGGATACCTGCTCTAAATTTTAACCTCGAAATTATTGTCGATTTGAGTTATGTACATTATGTCATTAATTATTAATTATAATTAATTAATAACATTTCATAAACTTTCATAGGAGGCTTGAATGTACATGTACATTATATTGGTTGCTCCGATGTTTGTATTAGGCTAACTGAGAATATATCAGGTATGAATAATTAGTGTTCTTTATTATTTATCTAATACAGTAAGACCCCTTGGAAGAGTAAACTGCTCTTTGGGGCCGTTTCCCAGGTTGCGGTTAGGCCTAGGGATAACATTTCACACATCGCAGTAATTGTGATTGTGATTTGTCTGCTTAGGCGACTGCGTATTATATTTATTTAGATAAATAAAATAAATGGGTAAAACAAACACACAGCTCTTACACCCCCCAAACTAACAAAAAACATAGGATCAGGACATTAACATACAGGTATGTATCGCACCCTAACCCTAACCTAACCGTCATACACTAAATGATACCGGTAGTATAGTGCACAAAAGCTAAGCCTATATTCTATAGAAAAATATATGACATTTTGTCGCCGTAAAGGGGTAGAACTCGGGCAAAAATTAATTTTATCAAAAATATGGTTGCCTGAGACACAGTACGCGGTAATCTGGACACCTCATCAGCTGGGCAAAGGATTACCCAAAGCCTATCTATATTGCACCAATGACCTAAAAAATCGCACCATGAACTCTGTTACCACCTATCCCAGACAGACATCAGACCACAGAACATTGGGACCCTGTACAGTAAGTAAATCAGTGATACCAAAGGAAAAACTGGTAGGTTGCTGGGGCAAACGCACACAGTATAAAAAATATATTAGATTTTACAATTTGCAATAACTATAAATACTAACTAAACTATAAATATATTTATGCGCACCAACTAAAGTAGACTAACTATAAATATATATATACGCACCAACTAAAGTAGACTAACTATAAATATATGTATACGCACCAACTAAAGTAGACTAACTATAAATATATGTATACGCACCAACTAAAGTAGACTAACTATAAATATATGTATCCCTGTTGAAAATTCATAGTACATTTCCTAAGATTTGCAAGTTCCTTGCTATCAGTTTATTACACTTGTCAAAATATGTTTAGTAACAAAAATTTCTTAAACTTAATAGAGCATGTAAGTTATTTCTTTAGTTTTAATAAATATTGAAAGTGTTACTTTGCTCACTTATATTTTGCAGGTACTTGCCATGTTCCTGCAAAGTATTGCATATATACAGATATAGGCTTACTGCAGTACTGTTAGTTGTTGGGCGAGCTTGTACTTGCCTGAGTCTAGGCATAACAATGTCACTGTATTACATACAACAGTTCAGTAGTTTCAGTGGGGCCTGCCAGTTGTCAGGTCTGAATGCAGCTATCCCAGGTAGCCCATGACGTCCACGAAAGAAATTAAACGTTCATATTTGGTACTTTTTTCCTGCGAATCTGAATCTTTAATATAGGTAAAAAATGCTGACGTTGTAATTTAACGTCATAACTGGATCGAAATTGAATAAGAACCAAAACAAACGAATATTTAGCATTCCTATTACATTATTCAGTTTTGCGTTCATTTTTGGTGATTTAATGAGTGATTCCTCTGCTTACCAAAGCTACTATGTTGGAATGAAATAAGATATGAAAATAATGAAGAAAGAAAGCCGAAAAATTTTTGTTTTGTTTAAACAAAATACCATTAAATTATGTTGAGATAAAGCAGATATATGTGCGTTGGAATGTTCAAGCTATTAATATCGCAAGATAGATTTTTTGAATCGCAAAACATTATTTTTAAATGTTACAGTGTTTCTTATGCTTCAATTGCTTTTGTGTATTAATTTATATTTTTGAATAGATATAAAATGTCAAATGACCTATTACAAGGTCTTAACGTTAATAAATTGTCGTAGATTTATCAATATGAATATTCTAATTTGTCTGAAAATAAGATAAATTATATTAATCTAACTAATCGTTTAAGAATATGTGGGGCATCACCAAAATATATCAAGGATACTCTCATATCACTATGGATTAAATATTTTCATATATACTCTGCTGTTTCCTGTTCTAAATGTATAGGGTATTGTAGGTGTAGGCCTGTAGAATGTAGGGTGTAGGGATTGGATAAGGTACCCCCCCCCCCCCCCCCCCACCCCCCTCCCATCTACACAGAACATGCACAGACAGTGCAGTGATTGGTCAGTCTCACGTTTGAGTTATATATTATAATTTGCATTGATAAATTTATAATTACCTTCTATTTACATGACATACTGTTTACAATTACCAAGTGCCTAATTAAAACTTTACATTCATAGAAAGATTTGGCTTATTAAGTGATATACTTTACATATCTTGGCAAGTACTTGTTAAGAAGATAGCAAGTAGACTTTACAAGCTTAGTATGTGTAGCAGGGATTTTCAACAGGGATACGCACCAACTAAAGTAGACTAACTATAAATATATGTATACGCACCAACTAAAGTAGACTAACTATAAATATATGTATACGCACCAACTAAAGTAGACTAATTATAAATATATGTATACGCACCAACTAACGCACAACGCACAACGCACAGCAGCTCGGTTCATTCCTGCGAGTATCTTTCCGTGCAGTGTTTGGTGGTGCAGCACCATGAGAAGATGGAAATTTGGCACTACAGCGCTCAGCATCTGCTACTAAAGCGTCAAACTCTTTGCGTTCCCACATCTGGATTCGACGCAGTAAAGTCCGTCTCATTCTGGGCTTTTGGAAACATTCGGGTCACTCTGAAAAATAGTGGCAATGAAGCAGAGGCAACGCTCCGAGGGAAGTGAACCGTTGGCAAGGCCACCCACCTCGGTAGTTAGGATGTCCGCGACCTTGCGCCCAACGTTTATCGCCTGGGACCACGTAATGACGGCCAGGCAGACGGGTGAGGCGTTCATGGCGGGATTCCCAGGCTTGGTCAGTCGATGAACCAGGGATGTTCAAAAACTCACCACCGAATGCCTGTTCAAGTAACTCAGGGGCCGAGGTGATGCTGACCTGGCCAACTGAAGGACGAGGCGTGCTTGCCCCCAATGCAACTGGAGGTGAGCAAAGGCGAAAGGTCTGACAGAGGGTCGTATCACCACTGGTATCCCCATCACTGCTCCCACTAGACGATTCGGCCTCCAAACTCTCGTCGGGATCGTAGTCAGGGTTGATTATGGGCGAGATTTGAAGAGGACCCTGGGCCTGGTGTGTAGTACATGGTTCCTGCAACCTGACGTTGCCATGGAGGGACAACTTGTGCAACCTTTCCCGGCCCGGGTGCAGCCACACCGACTGGTCGCACATACCCTTATAAAGCAGGAGCAGCATTTATTTATATATCTGTTAATTTATTCGATTAACTTAGCAATATTAAATAAGCAGTTGGTGGTGCAGTAGAGTTGTGGTAGAACATATCTTTATACTAGATGTTAGCTATTTGTTTATAAAATAAAATCAAATTTATAAAATTACAATCTCACTCATTTACCAACTCTTAAAATCAAATTAATTAATTTGAAATTTATTATATATATTATATTATATTATACTGTATATTGGAAATTTATTATATAAGTTGGTTGGCAACAGCAGCGGTAATCCTATCCAATATATTGCGTAGCTATTCATACTTAAACAAAATGTTCCAGAACATCGTGTATTTATTTAATAAAATAAATGGCCTTCAGCGAACGATAATTCTTGCAATCTTTGAACGCCTATATCTCAGCTGTTTACAAAATTCAGATATTGTTACATATTTGGAATCCTTGCAACGCGAGCTTTTTAATGATATGAAAAAATTACGACTAAAGTGAAGAATGTCCACGATACGGAGGGTGCGATTTCGCAAAAGACACTTTTTTTAAACTCTTATAAAAAAATTTTGAAGGCAAAATCGAAAATTCCGGCTTCATGGGGTCGTCGACGGTGAGTGGAACTAGTTGATTTTCAAATTTCAAGCAATATGATAAAGATTTGTAGAAAAATCTGGGGGGGGGGGGGGGGGGGGGGGGGGGTCCGTGTCATCAGAAAATTACACTATATTACGGGACATGGTGTGTTTACTTTATGTTTACTTTTAGATCGTTGTTCTTACAATATGATTTTAGATTATCCAGAGCGTGTTGTACAGATGAGATGGAGTTTCCACATATTATCAGATCGTCCGCATACATATTGGCCAAACAGCCTGCCGCTATTATAATGAGTGGCAGGTCCGCCACATATAGAATAAATAGGAGCCGTGAAAGTTTATCACCTTATAACGCCGATTGTTTGGGTTATCGGTTCTAGAACGTACGAGCCAAGACAGACACAGACGTAAATGACCGCGGTTCTAGAACGTACGAGCCAAGACAGACAAAGACGCAAATGACCGCGGTTCTAGAACGTACGAGCCAAGACAGACACAGACGTAAATGACCGCGGTTCTAGAACGTACGAGCCAAGACAGACAAAGACGTAAATGACCGCGGTTCTAGAACGTACGAGCCAAGACAGACACAGACGTAAATGACCGCGGTTCTAGAACGTACGAGCCAAGACAGACAAAGACGTAAATGACCGCGGTTCTAGAACGTACGAGCCAAGACAGACAAAGACGTAAATGACCGCGGTTCTAGAACGTACGAGCCAAGACAGACAAAGACGTAAATGACCGCGGTTCTAGAACGTACGAGCCAAGACAGACAAAGACGTAAATGACCGCGGTTCTAGAACGTACGAGCCAAGACAGACAAAGACGTAAATGACCGCGGTTCTAGAACGTACAAGCCAAGACAGACAAAGACGTAAATGACCGCGGTTCTAGAACGTACGAGCCAAGACAGACACAGACGTTAATGACCGCGGTTCTAGAACATACGAGCCAAGACAGACACAGACGTAAATGACCGCGGTTCTAGAACGTACGAGCCAAGACAGACACAGACGTACATGACCGCTAGGCCCATATACTTGCTAAGATTTTCTTACTAATTCCAAGCCCCGATAATTTCCAGCACAGCTTTGTTCTATTTATAGATTCAAAACATTTCTGGAAGTGAATAAAGACGCAATACAAGTGACCCCTAGATGGCTGAATTGAATCTCTTATTCAGTTATAAATGTGTAAATAAATTTATAAATTTATCTCCTTTGCCTTTATATAAAAGGGATGAGATAAGATGTGAGCCACACAACTGGGCATTTGCTTGAAGAGAAACACATAGAGAAAAATGCCGATAAGAATGGTAATAAATGGCCGATCCGATTTCAGGATGTTGTTTGTGATTCCATACATTTGTTTGGTTTGTTGTTGTTTACCGCAATCGCGACTTCCGTGGCACTTATTGGGGAGTTCAGAGTCGGGTCGTAATTGTTTTCTGGCACATCCGGCATGGTTGGAGCTGGTCCTGCTGTCACTAGTTTTGAGAAGTGGCTGGCCCATTTATCTTCTGTGATTTGGTTGGCTGTTGATTTAGATGTGTTTTTACTCTTTAGAATGTTCCAGAACTTGTCGTTTTCACATTCCTCGACAAGATTGTGTTGTTTGTTAGCCTGAAAGATTATCTTCTTGTCTAAAATTAGTTGTTTATACTTCCGTTGACTGTTTCTGAATTGGTCACGGGCTAGATCATTTGGGTTAGCTTTCATTAAATGCTGCCTTCGTTTCTTTGTGAGCACGGTGACAATTGGAGTCGAATCAGGGTTTAGGATTCCTGGTTGTTGGTGTGATGGCAGCGTTTGAGACTGCAGAATTCAGATTTGATCATGCTAGATCAATATCTTATTCATCCCGTTTCACGAATTCGTCTGGGTCTAGGAGTTGTTCTAGCTTTGTTGTATCGATCTGTCGGGTGGGTTGAGTTCTCTGTTTCCTGTTGTTTATGCTATTTTGGAGTGTTAGATTAACAGACACCCGTTGGTGTTTAGTGTTCATAGTTTGGATAACATCAATGGATATGTCATCCGCCGTGCTGTAATCTGTATAAACCGCATCGATGCTACTATAGATCCAATCTAGCAATGGTAAGTTGGAATATCCGGATCATTTAGGCAATGCAGCCCGAAACCATAAAGGCCCGCACTGAGTAGCTCGCCACGGCAGCCCGAAACCATAAAGGCCCGCACTGAGTAGCTCGCCACGGCAGTCCGAAACCATAAAGGCCCGCACTGAGTAGCTCGCCACGGCAGTCCGAAACCATAAAGGCCCGCACTGAGTAGCTCGCCACGGCAGCCCGAAACCATAAAGGCCCGCACTGAGTAGCTCGCCACGGCAGCCCGAAACCATAAAGGCCCGCACTGAGTAGCTCGCCACGGCAGCCCGAAACCATAAAGGCCCGCACTGAGTAGCTCGCCACGGCAGCCCGAAACCATAAAGGCCCGCACTGAGTAGCTCGCCACGGCAGTCCGAAACCATAAAGGCCCGCACTGAGTAGCTCGCCACGGCAGTCCGAAACCATAAAGGCCCGCACTGAGTAGCTCGCCACGGCAGCCCGAAACCATAAAGGCCCGCACTGAGTAGCTCGCCACGGCAGCCCGAAACCATAAAGGCCCGCACTGAGTAGCTCGCCACGGCAGCCCGAAACCATAAAGGCCCGCACTGAGTAGCTCGCCACGGCAGCCCGAAACCATAAAGGCCCGCACTGAGTAGCTCGCCACGGCAGCCCGAAACCATAAAGGCCCGCACTGAGTAGCTCGCCACGGCAGCCCGAAACCATAAAGGCCCGCACTGAGTAGCTCGCCACGGCAGCCCGAAACCATAAAGGCCCGCACTGAGTAGCTCGCCACGGCAGCCCGAAACCATAAAGGCCCGCACTGAGTAGCTCGCCACGGCAGTCCGAAACCATAAAGGCCCGCACTGAGTAGCTCGCCACGGCAGCCCGAAACCATAAAGGCCCGCACTGAGTAGCTCGCCACGGCAGCCCGAAACCATAAAGGCCCGCACTGAGTAGCTCGCCACGGCAGCCCGAAACCATAAAGGCCCGCACTGAGTAGCTCGCCACGGCAGCCCGAAACCATAAAGGCCCGCACTGAGTAGCTCGCCACGGCAGCCCGAAACCATAAAGGCCCGCACTGAGTAGCTCGCCACGGCAGCCCGAAACCATAAAGGCCCGCACTGAGTAGCTCGCCACGGCAGCCCGAAACCATAAAGGCCCGCACTGAGTAGCTCGCCACGGCAGCCCGAAACCATAAAGGCCCGCACTGAGTAGCTCGCCACGGCAGCCCGAAACCATAAAGGCCCGCACTGAGTAGCTCGCCACGGCAGCCCGAAACCATAAAGGCCCGCACTGAGTAGCTCGCCACGGCAGCCCGAAACCATAAAGGCCCGCACTGAGTAGCTCGCCACGGCAGTCCGAAACCATAAAGGCCCGCACTGAGTAGCTCGCCACGGCAGCCCGAAACCATAAAGGCCCGCACTGAGTAGCTCGCCACGGCAGCCCGAAACCATAAAGGCCCGCACTGAGTAGCTCGCCACGGCAGTCCGAAACCATAAAGGCCCGCACTGAGTAGCTCGCCACGGCAGCCCGAAACCATAAAGGCCCGCACTGAGTAGCTCGCCACGGCAGCCCGAAACCATAAAGGCCCGCACTGAGTAGCTCGCCACGGCAGCCCGAAACCATAAAGGCCCGCACTGAGTAGCTCGCCACGGCAGCCCGAAACCATAAAGGCCCGCACTGAGTAGCTCGCCACGGCAGCCCGAAACCATAAAGGCCCGCACTGAGTAGCTCGCCACGGCAGCCCGAAACCATAAAGGCCCGCACTGAGTAGCTCGCCACGGCAGCCCGAAACCATAAAGGCCCGCACTGAGTAGCTCGCCACGGCAGTCCGAAACCATAAAGGCCCGCACTGAGTAGCTCGCCACGGCAGCCCGAAACCATAAAGGCCCGCACTGAGTAGCTCGCCACGGCAGCCCGAAACCATAAAGGCCCGCACTGAGTAGCTCGCCACGGCAGCCCGAAACCATAAAGGCCCGCACTGAGTAGCTCGCCACGGCAGCCCGAAACCATAAAGGCCCGCACTGAGTAGCTCGCCACGGCAGCCCGAAACCATAAAGGCCCGCACTGAGTAGCTCGCCACGGCAGCCCGAAACCATAAAGGCCCGCACTGAGTAGCTCGCCACGGCAGCCCGAAACCATAAAGGCCCGCACTGAGTAGCTCGCCACGGCAGCCCGAAACCATAAAGGCCCGCACTGAGTAGCTCGCCACGGCAGCCCGAAACCATAAAGGCCCGCACTGAGTAGCTCGCCACGGCAGCCCGAAACCATAAAGGCCCGCACTGAGTAGCTCGCCACGGCAGTCCGAAACCATAAAGGCCCGCACTGAGTAGCTCGCCACGGCAGCCCGAAACCATAAAGGCCCGCACTGAGTAGCTCGCCACGGCAGCCCGAAACCATAAAGGCCCGCACTGAGTAGCTCGCCACGGCAGCCCGAAACCATAAAGGCCCGCACTGAGTAGCTCGCCACGGCAGCCCGAAACCATAAAGGCCCGCACTGAGTAGCTCGCCACGGCAGCCCGAAACCATAAAGGCCCGCACTGAGTAGCTCGCCACGGCAGCCCGAAACCATAAAGGCCCGCACTGAGTAGCTCGCCACGGCAGCCCGAAACCATAAAGGCCCGCACTGAGTAGCTCGCCACGGCAGCCCGAAACCATAAAGGCCCGCACTGAGTAGCTCGCCACGGCAGCCCGAAACCATAAAGGCCCGCACTGAGTAGCTCGCCACGGCAGCCCGAAACCATAAAGGCCCGCACTGAGTAGCTCGCCACGGCAGCCCGAAACCATAAAGGCCCGCACTGAGTAGCTCGCCACGGCAGTCCGAAACCATAAAGGCCCGCACTGAGTAGCTCGCCACGGCAGCCCGAAACCATAAAGGCCCGCACTGAGTAGCTCGCCACGGCAGCCCGAAACCATAAAGGCCCGCACTGAGTAGCTCGCCACGGCAGCCCGAAACCATAAAGGCCCGCACTGAGTAGCTCGCCACGGCAGCCCGAAACCATAAAGGCCCGCACTGAGTAGCTCGCCACGGCAGCCCGAAACCATAAAGGCCCGCACTGAGTAGCTCGCCACGGCAGCCCGAAACCATAAAGGCCCGCACTGAGTAGCTCGCCACGGCAGCCCGAAACCATAAAGGCCCGCACTGAGTAGCTCGCCACGGCAGTCCGAAACCATAAAGGCCCGCACTGAGTAGCTCGCCACGGCAGCCCGAAACCATAAAGGCCCGCACTGAGTAGCTCGCCACGGCAGCCCGAAACCATAAAGGCCCGCACTGAGTAGCTCGCCACGGCAGCCCGAAACCATAAAGGCCCGCACTGAGTAGCTCGCCACGGCAGCCCGAAACCATAAAGGCCCGCACTGAGTAGCTCGCCACGGCAGCCCGAAACCATAAAGGCCCGCACTGAGTAGCTCGCCACGGCAGCCCGAAACCATAAAGGCCCGCACTGAGTAGCTCGCCACGGCAGCCCGAAACCATAAAGGCCCGCACTGAGTAGCTCGCCACGGCAGCCCGAAACCATAAAGGCCCGCACTGAGTAGCTCGCCACGGCAGCCCGAAACCATAAAGGCCCGCACTGAGTAGCTCGCCACGGCAGCCCGAAACCATAAAGGCCCGCACTGAGTAGCTCGCCACGGCAGCCCGAAACCATAAAGGCCCGCACTGAGTAGCTCGCCACGGCAGCCCGAAACCATAAAGGCCCGCACTGAGTAGCTCGCCACGGCAGTCCGAAACCATAAAGGCCCGCACTGAGTAGCTCGCCACGGCAGCCCGAAACCATAAAGGCCCGCACTGAGTAGCTCGCCACGGCAGCCCGAAACCATAAAGGCCCGCACTGAGTAGCTCGCCACGGCAGCCCGAAACCATAAAGGCCCGCACTGAGTAGCTCGCCACGGCAGCCCGAAACCATAAAGGCCCGCACTGAGTAGCTCGCCACGGCAGCCCGAAACCATAAAGGCCCGCACTGAGTAGCTCGCCACGGCAGCCCGAAACCATAAAGGCCCGCACTGAGTAGCTCGCCACGGCAGCCCGAAACCATAAAGGCCCGCACTGAGTAGCTCGCCACGGCAGCCCGAAACCATAAAGGCCCGCACTGAGTAGCTCGCCACGGCAGTCCGAAACCATAAAGGCCCGCACTGAGTAGCTCGCCACGGCAGCCCGAAACCATAAAGGCCCGCACTGAGTAGCTCGCCACGGCAGCCCGAAACCATAAAGGCCCGCACTGAGTAGCTCGCCACGGCAGTCCGAAACCATAAAGGCCCGCACTGAGTAGCTCGCCACGGCAGCCCGAAACCATAAAGGCCCGCACTGAGTAGCTCGCCACGGCAGCCCGAAACCATAAAGGCCCGCACTGAGTAGCTCGCCACGGCAGCCCGAAACCATAAAGGCCCGCACTGAGTAGCTCGCCACGGCAGTCCGAAACCATAAAGGCCCGCACTGAGTAGCTCGCCACGGCAGCCCGAAACCATAAAGGCCCGCACTGAGTAGCTCGCCACGGCAGCCCGAAACCATAAAGGCCCGCACTGAGTAGCTCGCCACGGCAGCCCGAAACCATAAAGGCCCGCACTGAGTAGCTCGCCACGGCAGCCCGAAACCATAAAGGCCCGCACTGAGTAGCTCGCCACGGCAGCCCGAAACCATAAAGGCCCGCACTGAGTAGCTCGCCACGGCAGCCCGAAACCATAAAGGCCCGCACTGAGTAGCTCGCCACGGCAGCCCGAAACCATAAAGGCCCGCACTGAGTAGCTCGCCACGGCAGCCCGAAACCATAAAGGCCCGCACTGAGTAGCTCGCCACGGCAGCCCGAAACCATAAAGGCCCGCACTGAGTAGCTCGCCACGGCAGCCCGAAACCATAAAGGCCCGCACTGAGTAGCTCGCCACGGCAGCCCGAAACCATAAAGGCCCGCACTGAGTCGCTCGCCACGGCAGTCCGAAACCATAAAGGCCCGCACTGAGTAGCTCGCCACGGCAGCCCGAAACCATAAAGGCCCGCACTGAGTAGCTCGCCACGGCAGCCCGAAACCATAAAGGCCCGCACTGAGTAGCTCGCCACGGCACGACGGGTGTTATTGTGATCCAGTCTGCAGTTAAGCAGACTCTCTTCTTCACTTTATTAATAAAATAGAAAAATTAAAATTAAAAAATTAAAATTAATATCCCTTTGAATAACCTGTTTTAAAAAAAGCGCTAAAACAAAAACATTCCGTCACTATTTATTTAGAACCGCCAGCCTTTTAATCAGTTATCCTCGCTCTCCTTCAAATCAAATGAACGAGGGGTTATTGATACTAGCTAGCTAATCTAATAATAGAACTAAAAGCATCATCTAACCTGGATGGATACCTTGCCACAGGGCCCGAAGCGGGCTGTGATTGGCCGACTATTTTTAGCCAAAGGAACGAAGAGTATTCGATTTTCTGTATTACTTTAACGGAAGCGGCTTCCTATTGGCTATAGTAAGAGGTGTGAGGGAATCCCCAGGTTGTATTAGTAGGATGTATAAAGGTGCTATAATAAGTAAGAAAACGTTATAAATGAATGAATTAAAGTTTTCAAAATGGTATTCAGGATGGTGGTAATTACATAATGATATTCAGGATGGTGGTAATTACATAATGATATTCAGGATGGTGGTAATTTCATAATGATATTCAGGATGGTGGTAATTACATAATGATATTCAGGATGGTGGTAATTACATAATGGTATTCAGGATGGTGGTAATTACATAATGATATTCAGGATGGTGGTAATTACATAATGATATTCAGGATGGTGGTAATTACATAATACATATCAATGATGTTCTTATAGATTATATATACTGTATATTAATTGTCAATTATATTCTTTTTCTATTATAGGATTAACTGGATGTCGAAAACGACTATCTGCGGACAATATGACCATACGATACCGGGATATAACATTTGATAATGATAAGTATGCGTTGATAAGTATATATCAATATTTGATGTCATATTCCGACTATCAATGTACTATTAATTGTTGACGCATTTCACCTTACGTATACTAGGAGATTCTATATACATTCTGAATTAAAGAATATACGTTATTCTATACTGTCTGTATCTACTAGGACTGAGCTGCTTGGAGTACAAAATTAGAAAATTGTACGGTGATACAACTACAGAGCCTAACAATGAAAGCCTAAATATGTAGAAAAAATGTAATGCAGCCAAGAGCAAAACGCACAATGCAATATCAATAAATAGTTTCGGTAATCAGATGTTATTTTGCAGCAAGACAATTTAGAAACGCAAAATGTGCAGAAGCGACCATCGCACTGGCATACTGTTGTTATTCCAACGTTATTCCAATTATATTGTACATAACCTTTCTTTGGTTCAGTTGAATAACGTATTGTACCTAACCTTTTGGTTCTGATAACTGATAACATACAACTCGACAATTTTAAATTAAAATGTTTGGTAATTTGAATAGTCCGGATTTTGTCCGTCTTCAGTCTATATTTCGGTTTTTGTCGGAGTTTTGTTTATTTTGGTGGTTCGTGCGTTAATTAAGGTAAAAAAATCACAGAAATTGACTTTATATCATATATAAAGTTATTTTTAGAAATTACACCTTTTTCAAAAACGGACAAAATCTAACGATTAAGTCGGTTTTTGTCAGTTTTCTTGTCCGTTTTTTGTCCGTTTTTTAATTTTATACGTTGTTCTAATTATAAGGTCATAAAATAAACCTTTTAAAACGCAATAAACGAGATTTTTCTGAACAAAACTCATTTTTCATCAAAAAAATACCGTCCGATGTCGGATTTTTTTTAAAAACGGACAAAAAATGAGTGAACGCTTCACGATTTTGC